>JANHFO010003172.1:58087-69853 GCA_032468095.1 Pareas carinatus | reverse complement strand
CTACCTACCTACCTACCTACCTACCTAAGCATCTCTCCCTCCCTCCCTCCTTCCTCCCTCAGTCTCTCATCAGAGATGCCCATAACTTTTACAACTGTTTTGAAAAAAAATGTGATAAAATATGCATCCGTAAAGACTGTTATAATATTTAACTGTGTGAAGTTTGTTCCCCAGGCGTCTTTGAAACTTTAGGGTTTCCTTTAGGGAGGAAATTAACAAATTAGTAATTGAGTAGAAATTTTTTGAAATATATGAAGTTGTACACTACTAAAGTACATACTGCCCAGCACAGGGGACAATACCTAGTCAGTCTTGACGAGATGTGTACTCTGTTCACGTCAGCAATATTCAGCCTGTCAAATGACACTAGTATGGATAAGAAAGGCATGATAGAAAAAATATAGTTCTATAAATAATGTCCAGAGTCACTAAATAGTTTGAAGTTTAATCAAAATGCTACACATGTGCATGAGAAATTCAGTCTTAGCAATATTTAAAATACAAAAATGTAGCCCAGATTCAAAATAGTCCTAAAACTGAACAGCAATTGGATAGAAAATAGATTTGCCTGAAATTTTAAGGAAGAATTTTTAGAAAGGATTGGACAAATTAAAGAACCAAGAGTCATCAACCCTTTTCATAAACATTTTGAAGAAGATATGCAGAACTACTGTAGAGGTGTAGCTTGCGTTCAACCTTTACCGCTTCTCCTTGGTTGCTACAATCTGGCAGCTCCTGGAGGGTCACAGGTTTTTTTGGCCCTGAATTATGTTGAATGCATTTCATGATTATGATTGTGGATTATGGTAGTTTATGGTGGAAAATTCTAATCTAACCTAATCTATTCTAAACTAATCTAATTATCTATTATCTTACTCTATGAGAAAAAATTAACTTGTTGCTTGTATTCATCGATCTATAGTAGTTGTTTCATTCAAGATCCTAGTATGACTTGTAGATTGCTTATCTAGACTTTTTACGACAGTTCTATGCCTTTCACAAAAAATGTAACTTGCAACATGAGAAATGTATTTTAGAGTTAGATTTAGGATTAGCATTAGAGATAGATTTAAGATTAGGTTTCCCCTCCTTTTTTTAGGGTTAGAGAGAGTGTTAAGATTAGTGTTAGTGTTAGTGTTAGATTTAAGGGGTGAGGGTGTAGGGTGTAGGGTAGGACCCGATAGGTAGACAAAAATGCCAAATCCAGTCTGAAAATCTGGCAGACTGTGTGATCAACAACAACAACAACAACAACAACAACAACAGCAGCAGCAACAACAACAACAGGCACCTGCACATTCATCCATGATCAGTGAAAAAAAATTATATTTTCTTTCTCAGTTCACAGAAGAGCCATTAATGATTCCTTGCTAACACCTTAGGGTGTAAATTGTTTGTAAATGGGAAAGAGTTCAGTTACCGGAATTCTTGTAATTCTCTTACAAGATTGAGACTATCTTGGCGACGTTTCGGCAAGGTCTCACTTGCCATCTTCAGGCTGGTGCTTTTGGCTTCTTGAAATTGGAGAATTTGCCTGATTTTATAGATTGTGTCCCTCATTCTCTAGAGTAAATCTGCAACTGACAGGTCGATTTAGCTGGATAAGCTGTTTAAATATCACTCGTCCTGTTCCTTCTGCCTCTCTTATCATGGCTACTTTTCCTCCTGGCAAGTTCTGCTTATCTCTCTGACCATCTTTCTTTTATTTCCTCCAGTTCCAGTGGCTACACTAACAGTGGCTAAAAAAGGCCACATTGGAAAAAGAACACTGGGCAGCCTGTGAAGGGAGAAAAGTAACAGATGTATATGAAATTGAAGATGGAACAAAGAGTACATGGGCACTTAAATTATGTATAGTTTTAGGATTTTGTTTTTACGGCTCAGCTGTGCACTGTGCTCTATTAGCATGTGTATACAAAGGCCAGAACAGATGGCGATGTTCAACAAGAGTAGAAGCCATTAAAATAACCTGGGATGTTTGGAAGTTGTTCATGACCAGGAATTTTTGTTTGTTTTGATTTGGATGTCACCACAGTTTACATTAAGAACAGTGGAGATGTGTGTTCGTTAGCATTGTAGGCATGACCTATGAGAAACCATAGGCTGGTATGAACAGCCATATTGGTACAGATTTCTGAACACTCTTTTTGATGCTACTGAGAATCTCTTAGGATACATCAATTTTCCCGTCCCAAAGCTTAAATAAAAGAAGGATGCTAGCCTGGTCTTTGTGCATTTAAAAGAGCAATCATCCCTAAGAGAGCCCAACAGTGCTGAAGAAAAGAAGGATCCCGTCACATTTTTATGTGATTTATGTGGGGACCTCCCTTCACAAAGCATTAAATCTTCGCAATTCTGGATGGAAGAGTAATTGACTAAAAGTCAGCCAGGTCTAGACCGCAACCCGGTTGCAACTGGAAATGAAGCATGACTAAGTATTCAACTCTAGCGAAATATTAATGATCAGCTGGTTAAAAAGTTGGATATCGTATTGCAATTTACATGGCTGGCTAGAGCCTTCCACAAGATCAGAAGACAAAGGTGCCCTCAATGACCACAAATGTTATTGTAGATGAAACCATAGATAGGACCATGTATCTGGGTTACTTGTCTTGGAAGCTAGGGAAAGTTAACATTAGTTAGTCTTGTATGATGACATGCGCACCTGCAGCAGCAGAGGAGGGGATTTGAACAACTCAAAGTCCTCCCAGATCAAGAGACTGCCTAGTCCTTAGATTAGTGGAAAGAACCACACCCTAGAATCTCTCAGGACGTATCTAGTAACTTAGAAAGTTATAGTTTTATAGTTATGGCAAGATTCCGTCTATTAGGTATGAGTAAATAGAGATTTCCTAAAGGAAATCAACCCTGACTCTTCTTTGGAAGGACAGATACTGAAGCTGAAGCTCAAATATTTTGGCCACCAAATGAGAAGAGAGGACTCCTTGGATAAAAAATCCCTCTGATGCTGGGAAGGATGGAAGGCACACAATGAGATGGTTAGATAATGTCATCAGTGCAATGAACATGAATCTGGGCAAACCCCAGAAGACTGTGGAGGATGAGGGAGGGGAGCTGGCATGCTGTGGTCAATGGGGTCACTGTCAGACCTGCTCCAGTCAACTCGTCGGGAAAGACTCTTGAATCCATTGAGTTGAATCAATAGAACTTTTACTGAAAGAAACTGGTAGCAGTAAAGTCAGGCAGAATCTGAGAGTCCCTCACAAAGCATGAAGCAATTCTTTCATTTCCCCAAATGCCGCCCCCCGACATTCCAATCTAGCAGCAGTCAATGCGACGCCATCAGGATGTTTTGGGAACTCCGAGTGGCTAGGTAGATGGTTCACACTTGGGGTGCAATGTCTTTGAAATCTGGTGAAAAATGGGAAGAGGTCCATCTCAGCCCTAAAGACAGTCCCCTTCCCTGATTCCCAAGCATGAAAGCCTCCCCTCTCCCAAGCACAGGGGCAGGACGCCATTTTGAAAAATGGCGAACCTGACATCACGAAGAGTCAGACGTCACTTATCAACTGAACAACAAATAAAAATAGGGTTCAAATGGTTTCACTATCTCATCTCTGGGCTTGCGTCTACAATCCTGGCCTCACAAAAGATGAGAATCCAAGGTCACAATGACCTGGCGATCACGTTTGGATGTAAGCAGCCGTTTTGCTGCAATCCGTGAGGAAAAATCACCTAATTTGCGAAAACCCTGAGAACAGTTTTTTTGAGTGTCTAGGGTACCACAGTGGGGAACCCAGAGTGATATTCTGAGAAATTTCTTGTCAATGGCGTGAGTTAAATTTCTATTAAAGCTGTGTTAGATCTATTTTAGGACCTGTACACTACCAGTTTTTCGGGTCACCCAACACTCAACCCACCCCCCTACCCGATTGCATTGTAAGTGTGGACAGTGTCAGATGAAACACACAATTAGACTCATGGTGAAATGGGAACAGTTCAGGCTATAGCATCATGCCAAGTGTGATTAAGAGTGATATAGCAGATTGTCATTGTCAACAGTATTCTGCCAATGTAAACCTTAGTTAGAAATGTACTTGTCAGAGAAAAATGCTTCTTTGATTTCTATTACACTTTCCCCATAATTGCTGCCATCAGTGGCAGGTTATTATTACACTTGAATAGAATTTCAGTAATTACTTTTGCAGGGATTCTAACTGCTTTTAGATTGAATGATATTCTGACAGTTTGAGTACTCTTGACAACAATTACCTTTTTCCTGGTTAACACTGATTCCAGAAAATTAAAAATTAAATCCATTCAGAGGAAATCTTCGTGTATGACACTGGTAAGGGAAAAAAAAAATGAAAACATGTGTAAATTGCAAGATGCCCTTAAAATTAAGTTCACTTTGTCTTCTTTGCATCTTTTTTTTAATAAAAAAAAATCTGCATTTGTGGAAATGCATAAAGTCACAGACTTAGTCCTATTAGTACTTATACAAGAAAAGAAAAAAGAATTAAGATCACCCAAAATCACTTAATATCACTTTATAATGCCTTGGTAAGGCCACACAGGGAATACTACATCCAGATTTGGTCGCCATGATATTAAAAAGATGCCGAGACTCTGGAAAGAGTGCAGAGAAGAGCAACCAAGAAGATCAGGGGCCTGAAGGCTAAAACGTATGAAAAACGGTTGCAGGAATTGGGTATGTCTCGTTTGATACCGCCCACCGACCTGTTCGCTCCCACAGAGCGGGCCTCCTCAGGGTGCCGCCGGTCAAACAATGCCGGCTGGCGACCCCCGGGGGGAGAGCCTTCTCTGTGGCGGCACCCATCCCCTGGAATGACCTCCCCCCCGATATACGAGTGATTGCTGACCTTCAAGCCTTCTGCCTTGCTTTAAAACCTTATTTATTCCAACAGGCCGGCTTGGGATAGCTGTGCCCTTCTCCTCCTGCCTTTAATATTTAAGTTAGTTCATTTTAATTTTATTTATTGGATATCATTTTATCGCTCCCCTTTTAAATCAGGCCTAATTTAATTATTTTATATATATTTTAATTGTTCATGTTGTTGGTGTTTTTATGTGCCTGTAAGCCACCCTGAGTCCTTCGGGAGAAGGGCGGGGTACAAATAAAATTTCAATTCAATTCAATTCAAAAATATTGATCAATTATCTCACTGTAAAGGATTCTATCTGTTTTTATTACTGTGTAATACAATTGGGCTTCTATTTCCTTTTTGGAGTCACTGAATATTTTATTATCAGTTTAATATCCTTAGATAGATACATAGCCATTTGCCATCCATTGAGAAACTCCACTATCATGAATTCAGGTATCTGCCTTAAACTTTCAACAGCAGCCTGGTTTGGAGGATTTTTCTCCATAATTTGCCAGTTTGTAATGATTGCAAATTTACCCTAATGCACTTCCAACATTATCGATCATTTCTATTGTAATGTTGGACCTGTGCTAAAGATTGCAGGAGGAGATAGTCATCTCATTGAAGTCCTTGGCTTCCTTGTTGCTGTGGTTCTGATTGTGTCCTCACTGGTTTTCTCCCTCATTTCTTATCTCTTCATCATCTGCACCATTCTTCGAATTCCTTCAACCTCCAAACAGCAGAAGGCCTTTTCGACATGTGCTTCACATCTGGTTGTGGTCAGCCTTTTGTACGGGTCAGCCTGTTTTGTCTACTTAAGACCGACTGTCAAGACCTCTTCCTTTAGTACGATAAAGTCTGTCTCCATATTGTACACTGTCATCATCCCTGTCCTCAATCCTTTCATCTACACCATTAGGAACAATGAAGTCAAAGATTCTATATGGAAAATGATAGGAAGAACGGTTCCGGGTCTCCAAAATCTCTAATTATCTCCAGCAATAACCATTTGTTAGAAGAAATGGGAAGTGATTCCACTTTCCAACAGATTTCTTGTATATGAAACGTAAATCCACTGCATTTTTTCATAGAATGCTTTGGAACATATTCCTTTCACGTTTTTTTTCTTAAATACAGTAAATTATAATTTATGTTAAGACTGAATATTTATTTAATAAAAGATGAACAAGATGTTTGTTCCAACACTTTTTTTTCTTAAATCTGCCTTTTGAAGGATTTCTAATCTGCCTTTTGAAGGATTCCTGTATGCCTGTGTTCTTTCAAATTGGACAGTAACCACAATATCAAACACGATTCTTATATTTCATGTTGTCTACCATAACAGAAAGGTAAGAGTCAATAACATTCAAATGGGAGTCAGCATGGATTTTTTAAAATTTATTTTATGAAAACCTGGTTCCAAAGCCTGTATAAGTTAAAATTAGGTAGCCATGATCAGTTGTGTTTCAGAGGAGGACTTAAAGCTGAGACTGCATCAACCCTCCTTCTCAGTGTTTAAATAGAGAAGGCATGGTGCAAGAATCCTGAATCTTCTTCCATCTCTACCATTGTTCATGGTATTCATCTGAACTACTAAGATGCCTTTGAGTGTGTGGATTGGGCATGACATTTCATAAATTCTCATTCCCTTTTCTAAGGTTAGTTTCAATTGGAGTTTAACATCCAGATGTGGGAATAGTGTGTGGAGCATGGTAATTTCCAACTCGATATGTCAAACCTGGAACAATCAAGAGATTTTGTGAGGTCAGCTGAGGTCTGAATGGGAAGGGGGGGGACTTGGATCCAGTCTTCAAAAGACCCATTGCCTGAAAAAATTGGAAATTTTATTGTCCCAGATATTTTGTTCATCCCAAATGAGATTCAATTTCCATGTTTGAAACTGGTGAACAGGTTTGCATTTGCTATTTTGTTTTGAAATGTTTTGAATATTGTGTGCCACTGAGATTTATTGTAGAGTTGGGCAATTTTAGAAGCCAAGTGAATAAATATGTAAGTCAGTAAGAACTGACTCATGTTTTCTCCATAATATGCTTTGCTCATTTGCACAGTTATGCTCTTTTTCTAAATTATTTCTCTAAAGCAATGCAATCTTAAACAGAAATGGAGCCCACATTTGTCTGATAATGATAGTTTATAATGACAGGGATATTTTTCTGAGTTAGATTTGTCTTATTTTCTCATTTGGCGCATATTTGATATCTTGTTTTCTGCATTGGGGGAATAGTTTGAATTGTAATTTCCTTTTCGGAGTCTGTATTTTGCCTGTTGTTAGCCCTCTAATAAATCAATGAACTGTTGCAATAGATACTGTTTCAGTTACTTTGAACAGGAGGATTACGGGAACATTGCCAACTTAGTACTTTCTGAATTTGGTTGTTTTCTTGCAGATGTTTCATTATCTAAACTAGATAACATTATCAGCGCTAGTATCTGCTTCTTTCCAATATAGAGGACATCACAAATGAAAACTGGAGTTGAGGATTTATACCAGTTGGGTTGCTAAGCTTATCATAACGAATTGACTTTGTATCATGAGGTGTTTCAATAAAGTCTTTTTTTCATCTTTTGTCTTTGATTGCTGTACACTACTACAGTGTGCTACTGTGGTTGAAGAGTTGGGTTGGGAATTGAGAGGCTCAGATTAATGCCCCCTTTTCTCCTGAGAGCTCATGAGTGATCGTGTGTCAGTCAGATTCCATTCAGAGAACACATTTTGTGAGGAAATGCTTCGAAGTATATTAATGTGACAATAAGAAAATCATTCTTGACAATCTTCTCCTTCTGTTCCCTAAATAGTATCATTTGCACATAGGAGAGCACATATGCAGAACTATCCAAATGTTAGATGTGTATGCTTTGGAAATGGAAAGACTAAAGAATAGAAAACAGTGACCTGCAAAAAAATCAATTTGTGATCCTTGTCCTCTCAAATCCTTGTATATTGCAACATTTTCAAATCACTGTATGCTAACATTCTATTGACCATGCAAAGTGAATTACTCTGTCCATTTTAGATATGACATTTTGTGACCTTCACTCTTAAACAATAGTCCATTGCCACACAAAATAATATTATAAAATTCTAAGAGAATGAAGGAGATATTTGGGTCATTGTATTTTGGCCTCTTGACTTTAGTAGAAGAATACAAACATCAATATCCCAAAGAGATATTTAAACTCTGTAATTCTGAGATGAAATACAACCATATATGAATGGACTTTCTTTCTATAAGGAGAAGAAGTTAAACTCAGGAAATGGACCTTCACTCTTAAACAATATTCCATTCTCACACAATATAATATTATAAATTTCTAAGAGATTGAAGAGGATATTTGGGTCATTGGATTTCATCCCCCTGACTTTAGTACAAGAATCCAAACTGTAATATCTTAAAAAAGATATTTAAACTCTGTAGTTCTAACACTGCAGCCACTTTATGAAGAGACCTCAAACTTCAATGTAGATGAATTAAGGAGTGGTGTGATTTGAACAAAACACTGAATACTTCACAATCACATACATTATAGGACAAAATTATCTACTACACAACATTGGATGATGAAATTCCAATGCAAAGGCCATGATTTTAGCCCCCTCATAATTACAAACAGATATGCTGTCAGGTGAATTCTGGGAACTAAAGGCCACACATATTAAAGTTGCCAAGGCTGAAAACACATCATGAAAGTACAAAATGTCAATTTGCCTAAAGGAGCTTGCCATCACACCAGAAGATTTCAAATCTGCCAAGACTGGGAATACTATGATCAAAAGCTTCACCTTGAATTCTATGGAATTCAAGGTGAAGACTCCAATTTATTCCTTCCCTCTTTCATTGAAACTTTGAAGAGTTTTGGAAGACTGTATAATATATTCAGGATTCTATTTCTGGAAATGGCTCTTGGACGTTAGTCCAAAAAGAACTGAATATCTGTCATGCTGATTCCAAATAATCTATTCTGGCCATAATTTATCAACATTCTGAACAAGATAAGGCATTGTCTCAATTATGGATTCACACTTTCTCTTTTTGCAGTTGAACAAGAATGGGAATTAGGCCATTTTTTAAAAAAAACACTCAAAGGTTTATTCTTGATGTTGTGCCTCCAGAAGGCCTCTTATTTTGGGGGTGCCAATTGGCATTAAATCTAAGTCATATCATCTGGAGTATAATCTAAGTATACTACTTGAGTATACTCATGGGAAATAAAAGGCAAACATCCATAGAGACTGTTCTTCAAGCTTCTGCAGAGAAGAATTAAAGAAACTTTCTATGATGCAATCTTGTGTATGTTCTTTAAATGTGAATGAAAACATTTCTCAAGAAGTCTATCATTTTCCCTTGAAAGCATAATGCATCATTTTCTATGATTCTTGAAAACACCATCTTCAAAAATAGAAAGGTTGAGTGAAATGTACTGTATTTGGAGAAGACAAGGCAGGTAATGAAGTGAGAACAAGTCAAGGTAAGTGTGGGGAGATCTTTAAGCTCATGATCTATAAAACCAGGAAAGGGGAAGAGAATGTCACTGTAAAAATAAATATGACTTCCTTGCATATGCACATATCCACCCGCACATACAGACAGAGAGAAATGTCTTAACTTTTTTATTTCTTTAGCAATTTATTTACTTTCGTATTTCTATCACACCTCATGTTTTGTTTTTCAGTATTTTAGTCCTCTCTTCTTTAGATAATTAACAATGTAGACAAGGTTCTTGCACAGGTATATAGGAATCCTGAATTCCTAAGTTTCCATGTACTAATTTGAACTGTTCGCTATATCTACCAAAGATGTCGCTACATTTTTAAGATCCTTCAAATGACAAATTTCCAGCAGTGACAAATTTTACAAATGCACCAGTTTCTAATAGTATTTCTTTAGTTGTGATCTTGGGATGGTTTTGGGATTTGAGTTTTTGAAGTTATTTAGAAATCATAACTGATAATAAATATGTGCATTTGATTTCAGCTACTCTAGCTACCCATGACCTTTAATATGAAAATCAACTCTTGTGTTCTCCCTGTTGAACTCATAATACTAGTTTCTGAAAAAGAACTTTACAAATTTAACTAAATCTTGAGTCAATGAAGATTCCATGCCTTCTTTTTTTTCAATAAAAGGTGAATATGAATTTGACCAATTGCACAAGAACAACAGAGTTTATTCTTGTTGGATTGCCACATGTTGTGGGAATGGAAAGGGTGATGTATGCCAGTGTTTTTCTCCTCTATCTCCTGTGTCTGATGGGCAATGGTTTTATCATCACAATGGTAATCATGGATCACCATCTCCAGAAACCCATGTATTTCTTCCTTAGCAACCTTTCTTTCAAAGATATTGGACATACCACCACCTTTATACCAAAAATATTGATGAATTACCTCACTGCAAATCATTCCATCTGCTTTTATTGCTGTGTAATGCAATCGTGCTTCTATTTCCTCTTTGGAGTCACTGAATTTTTTATTATCAGTTTAATATCTTTGGATAGATACATAGCCATTTGCCATCCTTTGAGACACTCCACTATCATGACTTCGGGGCTCTGCCTTAAACTGGCAATAGCAGCTTGGTTTGGAGGATTTTTCTCCATAATTTGTGAGGTAGTAAAGATTGCAAACTTGCCCTACTGTTCTTCTAACATTATTGATCATTTCTTTTGTGATATTGGACCTGTGTTGAAGAGTGGAGGAGGAGATACTCATCTCATTGAAGCACTTGTCATCCTTGTTACTGTGGTTGTGGTTGTGTCCTCACTGGTTTTCACCCTTACTTCTTACCTCCTCATCATCTGCACCATTCTTCGAATGTCTTCAACCTCCAAACAGCAGAAGGCCTTTTCGACATGTGCTTCACATCTGGTTGTGGTCAGCATTCTGTATGGATCAGTAATTTTTGTCTACTTAAGACCTTCTGTGAAGAGCTCTTCCTCCAGTAGGATGAAATCTGTCTCCATATTGTATAATATACCCCTGTGCTGAATCCTTTCATCTACACAATTAGGAACAATGAAGTAAAAGATTCTGTACAGAGAATGCTAGGAAGAATGGTTCCAGATCTCTGAAGTCTCTTAGTATATCTATCCCAAACTTATAAAATAAATGGGAAATCATTTCATTTTTAAACAAATTTCTTGAAAATGAAAAGTAAAGCTAATTTGGCTTTTGAGTGAATCCTCTATATGTGGGTTCCTTTGTGCTGGGTTGTGCTAGAAATATATAACAAGATTGTTGAGATATATCTGCCTTCCCTGTCTTAACGAAAATGAAAGTGAGTAAATTTCAAATAGAGAGCAATGCATTCTTTTCTGTCTGATAGATGCTTTGTTCAGAAGCAGCTGTATGTATTGTATAAAGTAAAATTAGATTACTCATGATCAATTGAGTTTCAAATAAAGAAATAAAGATAAGACTGCATTAAGTGTCCAAGGTGTGTTGCAATTGAGCAATAATCCTGGTTCTTCTTAATCACCTTCCAAACTATTAAAACTTATGAGATATGATATCTATATGGACTGTCTAAATGTACTGGAGAGTATAGAGTGTTCATGATGTTTCATAAATCGTTCTCCTTTTTCTATGGTTGTTTCAGTAGATAATTATCATATATATGAGAAAATTGAGTCTGGTCATCTGTCAGTTTGGGGTTAGGTAGTATCCAGCTGCATATTTCAACCATGAAGCAGATATAATGAAATGCTGTCCCTCTCTTCATCCCTCCCCTGAGCTGCCTGCATCCCGCCTTCCAGACTCCCAATCCTCTCCTTATTTTCTTTCGCCATCAATTGGACCGCACTTAAGTCTTTTTTGGTATCTGCAATTTCAGTTTTTATTTCCAGAAGGCTCCGTTGTAAATCCTCAAGTTTATCATGAAGCTTATCCAGCTTATCA
>JANHFO010003171.1:152691-164423 GCA_032468095.1 Pareas carinatus | reverse complement strand
CACAAAAGCCACTTGAGGGCGCTCGAGTCAGGAGCAACAAGTCCAGCTAGATAGTCTCAAACAGGAACTGAGGTCAGATGCTTTTCTTAAAATCTGTGCATGAAGAAGGAGGAAGTCAGCTCGCAGCCATGATCAGTGTAGTCTGTTTCTTGATCTGGCCTAATTCGAAAGACTGGCAGTTCAGGCTAGAGATAGATCACTATGAAAAAAAAACTATATATGTGGAGCTTCTGGTGAAGCTTCATATTGAATTAAACAACCCTAAAGGAGTGAAGTGCAGGTCCGTGGCCAGATAGTGAATTCTGGTCTGTGAAGTCTCTGTGGGAAATGAAGAGATTGTAAGATCACCCCCTTGCAATACAGTAAACTGAGGAACTGAGATTTTGTGATCTATTTGTATTTGAGTGGCTGAGAGCTGGGCAGCTCAGACTCAAGGAATTACCATATTACATTGATTATAAGATGCATGTTTTTCCATATTTTGGTGTCTCTGTATTCATGGTGTGTCTTATATTCAGTGGTGTCTTACCAGGATAAAGGGTATGCTCTGAGAAGCTGTGCATATTGGTCTCATGAACAGGAGATGGGGGATGAGCTAGTGGCCATTGATGCAGCTGCTGCACAGTTGGGATACAGTCGTCGCTTGGTGACAGTCAATCCCAATTATTTTTTTGATAAAGCTGTTGTTTAAAATCTCCTCAACAAAAATTCATTTTGATATGATTGCTGTGGGAGGGGGAGGGAGAGGAGATGGAAGAGACTCAGAGGGATCTCCTCCCAAGCTGGGGTGGACAGCTGGGGTGCAGGATGCATCAGACAGCTGGGGTGGTGACGCACACACCCTGCCGCCCCAGTTGTCCAGCTCACACCGTGCCCTAGCTATCCACCCCAGGTTGGGAGGAGGCCTCTCTTCCATCTCCTCCCCCCTGCTACACTGCATTTAAACAAAAACCTACATATTTCTATTTCTAACTTAGAAAAATAAGGGTGCGTCTTATAATCAGTGGTGTCTTATCCTCGATGTAATACGATATGTAAATACTCTATAAAGATATGAGAGAAGGTGGGAGGAGTTTGGGAGTAAAGATTTTAAAACCCACTTATAAGTTAAGACCTTTTGCAGATAGCTTAGTGTTGATTTTGGAAGATCCTTTAAAGAAAATTGAAACAATTAAAACAATTTGTTGCATTAACAGACTTCAAGATTAATAAACAGAAAATGAAGATGTTAACAAAAATATAAAAATAGAAAATCAAACAGTACAATAAAGAAGGCTGCAAGATTGAGAAGAAAGTAAAATGTCTGTCTACCACTATGACAAACATGAGCTCTATGTTATTTCAAAGTAATGTTAAGACATGGAATGAAGTTATAAAGACATGTTACAATGGGAGAAACTACAACTCATTGCTGGGAAGAATTTCTGTGATAAAATTAATGTCATGCCTAGAATGATATTTTTGTTTTGTACAATATCTCTTTTGATAAATGATGCACTATTTAAACAGTGGCAGAAGTATATATCTAAATTTGTGTAGCAGGGGAAAACCATGAGTTAAATATAAGGTATTTCAAGATGCAGAAGAAAAAGGAGGGTTGTATTTACCAGAGTTGAAATTGTATTTTTCATCTTGCTGTTTGCTTTGAATGAAAGATTGGGTACTGCTGAGAAATAGAAGACTTTTAGGGTTAGCAGGACATGATCTGAGATTTTGGTGGTATGAATATTTATGGTAAAACAAAGTTAAGGTTATGTGGATTTTAAAGATAACTTTGTTAGATGTGCCACTGTGAATATGGAATAGATACAAACCAGATTGTGCTGAAAAGCACTTTTGTGGAGCTTAGACTAAGAAGCTTTTTATGGACAAAAAAAATAATAGGCAAACACAAATGGCTATCTTATTGTCAGATACTAGAATTTTGTCAAACAGAATATTAAATAAAATCAAGAGAAGAACTAGTCGCAGAGGGATATAGTTTTAGAAGGATTTAAAGTAGACAATTTATGATTTTGAACTTTGTAAATCTGACATTGAAATAGAATTATGCAGTTCAAATTTATGTTGAAATGTAAGCAACAAGATGAGATATTTTATCAGGCTTAATGATATTTTATCAGGCTTAATGGATGTGTAACAAAGCTAGAAAATTCTGAATTCGAATACAACACAGATTTGGAGAATGTTGAAGATGAATATGCAATTGGTAACAGAAGTTTTTGTTTTGGAACTGAGATGTTTACACACAGTTGGAAAAAAGTTATGTAACTTTGTTTTTGTACAAATTAACTGCAGCGAGATTATTGTATGCACAAAAATGGAAATATTCAGCACTACCTACAATGTAAGAATGGTTGACAAAGGTGATTAAATTTGCTGAGATGGCTAAATTAATTTTTTTACTTATAGAAAAGACAATTTCTAAGTTTATCACTAACCAGAAACCCTTTATGGACTTTTTGTTCAAAACAAAAAAGTGTTTTGATGATTAGACAAGATAAATTACAGAAAAAAGAGAGTTATACTATAACTATAGAGTAAGAAATACATTTATAATTCTACTTATGACTGTTGTAAAGACAATTGAAAGTTACTTTTTATATTGTTTCTTTTTTCATCACTTTTTTCTTTCTTTTCTTTTAGCTTTCTCTTTGATTTCTTTCTTTTTCTTAGTATATATTATCCTTTTAAAAAGCCTTTAATAATAATTATAAAGAGAAAATATATATAGTCACTAGGAGGTAGAAGGAAAGAGAAGAAGAGAATGACCAGGAACAAGATGGATGGACTCACTTACAGTGGTGACAAATGCCACATTGGGATACTTGAAAGGACAGGTTAGGAATAGATCATCATGGAGAACATCTATTTATGTGATTACTAAAAATCAGAAATGACTTGATGTCAAATAATAAAAAGACATACAGTACTTCATGTGGAACACCATTTGGTTTAGCAATATCTTAATTTATTCAAATTATATTCCACATTTCTTAAAGTTCATGGCCAAGTACATTTCTTTTCTTTTAATTAGGAAATTTATATACTACCTATGTAGCTCTGACTCCATTTTTTCCTCAAAACAACCTTGTGAAGCAGGTGGGATCATAGAGAATTACTGGCCCAAAGTCACTTGGTGAAATTTCCATAACTAAGGGAAAGACTGGTTTGACTCTCCCAACTAATTTCCTTAACAGAATAACACACTGCAGGAATAAGGGATAAAAATTTACAGTAGTTTATTGTAAAGGTTTTGTGGGCAATTGATATCCCACATTCCAATAAGAACCCACTGTTGAAGACAATCAACTCTGTTGGCTACATACTTTGTACTTTATGTACTTCTAGCACTCTTACTTTCAGAAGACTTTCTGTACTTTCAGAAGACTTTCTGAAGACACTCTGTACGGTACTTTGCAGACTGAGGCAGACAGCAATATCCTTTCACTGGTGTCTGAATGAGAAAATTCTACAACCTACTTACTCTACTTTACAAATAAAACAACAATAACACTTAAAGATTTACAATTTTCAGCTACATACTTCTTTCTAAGCATTTATTCACTTTTGTTTGAGAACAAGAGTGTGCATGAAACAGAATAAAATAAAGTATTAAAATAGTTCCAGTAGAATTATTTATATTTTCTGATTCTTTAAAAAGCTTTTTAAAAAATCAACAAAAAGGCTCAGAAAAAAGACTAGGTTTTTGTTTTGAGTTTTTAATTCTCCACAACCCATACATATCAGTAACAATAACAATTGTAAGAGCTTCTTGATATATTGGTGAATGCAAAGCAACAGTGTATGTAGGAAGACAGTCTGTGAAAAACAACTTTGTGTTTAAACTCTCATCTCTTTGCTATGTGTTATGATGTTATACCCATGTCTAAAGTGTGGAATTTGCAATGCCGTATCACAGAGGTTCAAATTCTGCCCTTTGGAAAATGCATAGAACATCATGAAGCTGAGGATACTCCTCCTCCTCCTCCTCCTCCTCCTCCTCCTCCTCCTCCTACAACTACTACTACTACTACTACTATTACCACTACTACTACTACTACTACTGCTGCTGCTACCCATGTTTTCTAGTTATAAAACAGATGGAAACCCCAGAGGCAGTGATATTGACAGAGGTGTCAAAGGAGCCAAGATAGTGAGCATAATTAGGCAATAGAAATTCAATTCCTTTTACATAAACCTGCATGCCATCTTGGGCTCTTTGCCCCTACATTTCTATTCAAAATTGTTTGCAATAGGGAAAAATTAATGGTTATCTATCAGTTATGTGAGACGTTTTTTAGAAAAAATAACCATAGCCTTCCCGCAAAGCCAAAAGACAGTGAAATAGGAATAGCCTCCATAATATTATACTTTCTGAAATGGTATAAAATAAGTTTTGTTCAGCAAATTTTTTTATCCATAATCCTGTAATAATATCTGACAACAGTCATTACCTATTAGTAGGGAGATACTGGATGCTGAGGAGGCTTACAAGAAAACTGTTTCATGGAGCTGACTAATGATCCATAAATCAAGCATCTTATTTCTGGTCATGTCTAGATTGTTGAGCCTTTAAGCTTAATGAAGGCCATCGTTGCTGATAACTCTCTCTTAGCACATTGCATTTTAAAGTATAAAGGCACTATCAAAACTAAGACAGAAGCTACTATTTATCCTGAGTTTTGGAGTTACCTCATGTAAAATTTGTGCAGTTTGGGAGGAATCAACCAAACCCTTTTATCAAAGACTGACCCAAACAGAGTGAAAATAAAAAATATAGTGAGATACTTTACTCAGGAGAATATTGGTGATCGCATAATGTCTGATAAAAAGAATACATTTATATTTTAAAGGATATTAAAAAGACCATCATAGCTGCTTATGCATGCCATAGACACATATCTTATTAAAACATTTTCCAACTATCCGTACAGTTACCCATTATGGAATACAGGGCATGAAGCAGGTGCTGCCTCAATCCTGCCTCCCATTACAAGTAAAGCCTTATGTGTATGCATCAGAAAATACAACAAAACTTTTCTGGCGAAGGATCGAAATGATTTCATAATAGTCGGGGCAGAGATGTGAACAGAAGAGATATTAGCTGTGGGAATAAGGCTGGTCTGAGAATTCTGAAAGACTCTTCTCTTTGATCATCCCTGGAAATAAAACGTGTGAGAAAAGTCTTTGAGAAGACTGTCCCAGAGGTTATCTCCATCTGAAAACTTCTGTCTGGTTACACCAACCTAATTTCTGAAGTGGGTACTCAGAACAGAGCTTTTCATGAAGTGCTAAGTTAATGGACAGTCTCATTCAGTAATACATTTAGTTTCAGGCCATTTAGAAGCTAATGTAGGGGTATCTGAAAAGTCAAGTAAGATTGCTTTCGTAGACAAACACCCCTGTTCAACTGTTCAATTTTTATGAGGAGAATTAGAGTCGGTCACACAGCTAGATCAACCAGAGCTGGCCTGCAAAACTCCAGGTGACCAGTAAATGGTAGCAAAGAGATTGATGATCGTATCTCCTTGTTTCCATCTACTTGTTGAAGGATTTGTGCAGCCAGATCTGGTAGCCCAATGCACAACCCCAATTCTCTTTGTGGACTGCTAGTTCATGAGACATGCTGGTTCTGAGATGGCAACAGTTTGCCTTGGGGACAGAATAAAATGGTAAGCGATTGTTTTATGGAAATGTTGAAGACTCTAATGCAATAAAATATCAAAATGTTGGAGACCCTCATGCAATAAAATATCAAAATCCTTGAGAATAAGCAACCTTCAGAATGGGCATTCAAGGAATACTCACCTATTCTATACTACTTGAAAGGTACTACTTCATGTTCAGCACAGGCAACTCTCTGCTTGCTCACTTTAACTTTCTACGGCAAAGACATATTGTGCCTCAAAACATAATGAACGAAGTGATTCCATTCTGTTAATCTAACTAACAATCTTACCTGTTTATCCAAAATTTCTTAATGTCTTGAAAGAGCAAAAATTAAGGACTGTATTAATCTTCTCTGTTACTGGGAGAATTTACTTCAGTACCTGAAAAATGGTGGGTTATTCCTCTATTTCCATAGAATTAAAGAGTAGGAATCTTGTTTCTAATCTCAGAAGGGAGAGGAGGAATGACAGAGAAACCCTAGTTGCCATGTAGGTTCTGTGGGGGTTATAGGAAGGATGTTCTTTGTGATTTTGAACAACCTTTGAAGCTCTAGTATAGTGTTGGATCGGGAATAAAGACTCAGAGGTGCGGGTAACTTGGAACGCTTTATTACTGACAAACAGAAACAACCGGCGGGCGAAAAGCCCTGCCGCTCAGATTTATATCTGGCGCGCCGAGCACGCTTTAGCCAATCACCTTCGAGGTGTTTGAATTTACTTTGCCCGCTCAATTGGTTCGGCTGGGGGGAAAGTTAACTGATCTGACTCCTGGCTATCTGGGGAGCCTGGATCTAATATATAGTATAGTAAACTCACCTCTGTTGCCCCTTAATGACATCACAGGTAAACTTTTTTGATGACACTGCTTTGATTACTCAATTCAAGTAACTAATGAGATGGGTCCCAGAGACCTCAGGTCTAATGAATAAGTCTGAAGAAGATCCAAGAGTTTTTCAACTCCATTCAGTTGATTTGCAAAGATTTGTTGCAACTTTTTTTTCCCTGCTGTGTTATGACAGGATTTAGACATTATCTCTGTGCTTACAAGGCCTACAAAGAAAGAAAACAGAGCATCAGTCACCTGGTAATTATATAGCAACTGAAAGGCCATTTAGTTACTGTGGGATAAGCAATAGAATGATTAATAATTTAACCAATTACCATTCATTATAATATCTAATTTGGCATTTGATGAGCCACGGGGGTCTCGCCTGCCTTTTTACATACCTAATGTTTAACAATTCTGCACCAGTTCTGCTCATACCTCTCTTCCTCAGCATGTCAGCTTCTAGTTTAAACACCTATTTTTAGGAAATTGCAGGAATGGTTTTACAAAGAAAGTACAAATTATGTAATGCCCTGCAGAAGTCATTTACAAAGTATCCATCTAATCTGACAGGTATGTTATTGCTTCTTCCTGGGTATAATGCTATATTATAGCAAGACTTTAAAAGTAATGGAAATATAGTTCATGAAAACATGGCAGCCATCTGAGAGGGTGGGGGAGGGGCAGCAAGAGTGGTTGCATTGCACAGTGACACAAGTATTCAATTTGTAATATTTGGGTGATGATGTTATGATGCATGTCATGTTATTTTGATGTCATTGTGACAACTACTAGATGCCTAGACATGAAAGAAATGAAGAATTTGAATTGAGCTTAACCTGGAGAATACATTTGGTGTTTCTAAAATCCAAATTGAATGACGCTGGCCTGCTTCTTGCTTTACAGATTCATCTTGAACTTTACATCAACTCTGCTCTTTCTATTTTCTATTAAATGAAATTTTAGTGAATAAATGAACAGGTTTATGCTCATTCCTTTTTAAAGATCATTCAAAGAAAAGTTTCAGTTCAGGTTTTGGGGATATTCTATCTTTAACTTTGGATAGAATAACACTTCCCTATTTAAAAGGGGTATGCTATCTGGAAGTCTTTCTGGACTCACAATTCCTGTTCAATGAGCAGATGCCAGCTGCAGCCGGGAAATATTTCATGCAGCTTCATCTGGTATACTAGCTGTGCCCTTTTCTATAGATCTTTCAGACAGTTACTTTTGCATTGGTGACCTCAAATCTACTGCACTGCACTCTACATGGGGCTGCCCTTGAAGAGCACCCAGAAGTTTCAACTGGTCCAAAATGCAGCAGCATGGACAATTATGGACATGCCAGTATGCCCATGTAACATCTCTGTTTCAGGAGCTGCACTGGTTGCCAATTTGTTTCAGGGTACAATTCAAGGTGTTGGTTATGATCTTTAAAGCCCTACATGGCATACGGTCTGGTTATCTCCTGCGGTACAAACCCCACGTTGATCTGGCAGGGTTGGCACTCTGGATTCCTCCAGAGGAACTCAGTTCAGGAGACTTCAATCAAACACTGCCATATATTGGAACCCAGAAGCATACCTTCTCTGTTTAGCACCTACCTTTTGGAATGAAGTTAGATCTGTGTGGCTTCCAACTAATGCATTCTGAGGAGTATTAAGAACCTGGATCTACTCCTAGTTTTGACTGGAGCCCATTACCTGGCATTTGTACCTTGTTGAGAGGTTCTACAATCTTGTCATTGATATTACAGGATTTTTGTACAATTTGTTGTTTATGTTTACACCCAGAGTCATTTGGAGTCAGGTACTGTTCAACTTGAACAAATGAATAAATTGTTAAATGCATTCTTGCGAAGGAGAAAAAAGCCAGCCTAGGAAATCTAAGTGTGAGACCCTTACAAAGATCACTTGAGGCTAGATCTAGAGCAGAGGTTTTCAATCTGAGGTCCAGGGACCCTGTGGAGTTCTTGTAAATTTGCCAGGGGGTTTGCAGACAGGTCAAGAAAAATTTGGAAAAAGTAATATACATGAATTGTCGATTAGTAATTAGTTGAATTTGTGGAAATGGGGTCTGCTATGTAGCAATGACATGTTTTGGGATGCCCAGCTTGAAAAAGTTTGAAAACCTCTGATCTATACCATCTGAAAAGTTATAGATTACCATTTCCTGCCCTATTGCGTGACCCCAAAAATAATCCAACTGAGAGGTTGATCCAAGCTCTTTTCATGAAAAAAGTCCTCAGGGTGATCCTCAGCATGAATTTTGTAGCTAAAACATCAAATAGTTGTTGATATGAAAAACTTCATTATATGAGATACTACAGAGATAATGCCAGTCAGAGCAGACAATATGGGACTAAATAAATAAACAAAAATCTGAGTGAGTAAAAAAACTAATGCTACTGAACTCTCTCAGTCTATAAACTGCCTAAATGAGTGAACACCTAGGAATCAGAATTAAGCAATAGAGAAAAAACAGACATTTAATAAGAAATGCATTCCTTGAACCTACAGCTGCATTCCTGCATAAAGGATATTGGTGAAAAATCCAGCGTTGCTCATTTTATGAACTTTCCTGATAAATTGGTATATGTCAGTGGAGCAGCTTCTTCCTTGCATATATGAGGTGCAATCATTAAATTTCGAGAGTAGTCCCATAAATTGAAATAAAATTACGTGATTTAAATTTGGCTGCCATTCCCTTCAAAGTAGTCCCCTTTTGACAGCTGTATACCGATCTCAGCGCTTCTTCCATTTTTGGAATGCCTCCTGAAAGTTGCATTCTTCAAGCCTGTCAAGCACCTATTGCGATTCGCGTTGAATATCCTCCACTGTGCCAAAACGGCAACCCTCCAGCTTCGATTTCATCTTTGGAAACAAAGAAGTCACAGGGGGCCAAATCTGGTGAATACGGGGGACGAGGAACAATGACCGTATGGTTACAGGTGCAAAGCTGGCATGTTGCAAGAGCTCTGTGAGCTGATGCATTGTCGTCATGGAGCATCCATTCAACATTCCATGGGTTTCGGTTGGCGATATTTCTTTATTTTATAAATGTGCGGAGGCACATGCTAACCAGGAAGATAGTGCTTTGAAACTTTGTGTAGTTTCTCTTCAACGTCATTATATGTCATTGTGGCGCGCTCATGGCAATCACATGACTCATTCCCCCACAGCGAGTGCGGTCTTGGAATTTAATGATCACACCTCGAATATCCCCTTGATTTGAGTAATCATAGATACGATTGCAAGAGCATTTGGGAGAGAAAGCACAAGGAAGTAAGAGAATGGAAGGGAAAGGGGAGCAAGGAAAGGGGTAGCAAAGGGAAGTAAGCAAAAATCTCGTGTAATGTATATGGAAGATTGCTTTTCCGTAATACATGTGCTTGCTAATCATTATGTACAGAAATTTTTAAAAATGCTCCGTCTTGAACTACAAGTAGTCCCCAACGTACGACCACGATTGAACCCAACATTTCTGTTGCCAAGTGAGACAGTTGTGAAGTGAATTTTTGCGCTATTTTGCGACTTCCCTTGCCACAGTTGTTAAGTGAATCACTGCAGTTGACAAGTTAGCAACCTGGTTGTTAAGTCAATCTGGCTTTCTCAATGAACTTTGCTTGTCAAGATGGTAATAAAAAGGGGATCACAGGACTGCAACCATCATAAATATGAATCAGTTGCCAAGCATCTGAGTTTTGATCATGTGATCACGGGGGAGGCTGCAATGGTTGTCAGTGTGAAAAGCGGCCATAAGCCCCTTTTTTCAGTGCTGTTGTAGCTTTGAACTGTTGTAAATCAAGGACTACCTGTAGAAGGATTCATACTAATGCCTAGGAGAAAAAAAGTTTATTTGTTTGTTTATATCCTGCCCTTATTATTTTTTTATAAATAACTCTTAAGTGGCTAACGCACACCATACTCCTTCTTCCTCTTATTTTCCCACAACAACACAAGGTGAGATGGGCTGAATGAGATTTATTGGCCCTGGCCGGCTTTCAGGCCTAACCAATTTGCCATTAGCACACACTGAAAACAATAATGAAGGTTTCATGTTTTGTCTTAATGTTTCAAGCCAGTTTTCATCTTTCATTCAGATTATCCTTGAACATACCTCAATGTTTGCTTTTTGATTTCTCAACAGAAAAGACACAAGGCTGACAGTACAGTGAACAGAAAGAAGACAGTAGGTAAAGTCTTCCAACTGTCTCTCATACAAATTACACTGTAGGAGGAGTTATAGCCTCCCTGGAGGAATGTTATATTTGGTTTTATTAATGTTTGGTTTACAGCCATCTGCAAATAATGTGATTCCCAAGATTAAGAATCGGGAGAAAGCCCCTAATTCTGTAAATGGGAATAGCTTGCACTGAAGAATTGTATCTCTTGCCTTCTTACTCTGAACATTAAGCTATGATAAGGGTTGCTACTTTTCATTAAATGACTTTTATTATAAATTATGCAAGTATTTGTCATATCCTGGTTTGATTTGCTTTAATAATGTTTTACCTTTGCCCTGTAGCTATGTTCTTCCGAATTATTTGCTGTACCTTTTAGGGAATGGCTAATTCAGTTCTAAATAAATGAATGAGAGAAACAATTTATTGCATGTCAGTGATTAATACTGCTAGTTGCATAATTTAATATTGTACTTTTCTGTTTAATTCATCTGGGTAGAAATAACATCAGTTGGGTTGAAGCATTTAATGACAACAGGGCACAGGGCTTATCTGAAAATTATCATTGAATTTAATGACACAGAGCAGCTTTATTAAATTTCAAAGAAAGATAAAATACAAAGGAATGAAAACAGAACAGATTAAAAAAGGAGGGGAGATCAAAGGAAGGATAAATTAAAAGTAACAAAAATAAAATAGAAAGGAAAATTGAATTTTGACTTTCTTCAGGACAGATACAAATAAACTTACTTTAAACAAAAACATATAAGCAACATACAAATGTAATAAAAAACTAACACTATATAGCAAAATAACCATCTATCCTAAGTTTAAGCATAAACTTTAACAATGTTCAATATATGTATACACAATATTTCTACAATCATACCAAATCTTAATTATCAAATCCTAATCTCAAAACTTCATTTTTATCTTTCTCAAGCAAGAAGTCCAAAAGTGGTCTCCATATACCCTGTTTCCCCGAAATTAAGACATCCTCCGAAAATAAGACCTACTTACAGTTTTGCCTCTCACTGAAATATAAGGCATC
>JANHFO010003171.1:102349-115518 GCA_032468095.1 Pareas carinatus | reverse complement strand
TTTTGCAGCCTCTCCTGATTGGAGGGCTTTTGCAGCTTCCCTGTTTGGTTTTGAATTTTTCATTCAACAGTACTAATAGAGGGGTTAGGAGCAGCAGGTCAGGAGACTGCAAAAAACTTCTTCTCCATACCAGAAAACTGCTTGGAAGCCATGATTGAACAAATACCTATGGCAGCAATGCAGGCGAGTGCAAAAAACAGGCCTCAGCTGAGAAGCATACTGAGTCTTCTTTGTTCTTTTTTTACTGTTTGAATAAAGATTCTGAAAAGACTTTATGTCTGGCTTTCCTCCCCCCCCCAAAAAAAACCCTTTCCCTCTTTGCAAAAATACCAGGGGTGGGGGTGGGGGAAACCTACTGAGCCTTCCTTGCTCTTTTTTTTAACTGTTTGAATACAGATTCTGAAAAGACTTACAGTGTCTGTCTTTTCTCCTGCCCTCCCCCAAACCTATTGCTCTCATTCTCTGCAAAAAACACCATGGATGGGGGTGGCGAGGCCGAACAAGACCTGCAAAGTGCTTTCAGAGGCCTGTCCTTTCCGAGGCCTCTCCTCCACTTGGCATGTGCACCTTATTATACCAAACCCGTAGCCGAGCACGGGTACCAAAAGCTAGTCTGTAATAAAGAGTGATAGAGTGACACCTAGGTTCTCTGCATATGAGCGTGTTTTTAATATTTTAGAAAAGCTGTCCCTTTTCCTGGATGTTTTGGGGATTTTATTTCTATTTTAGTAAAAAAATTGCTGAATGTTCCACAGATTTGCTATGGGGCAACTTTATAATTTTAATAAAATAAGCCCCTCTCTAGACCAGTAAAATGATGATATTTTTAATCCTAACTTTTTATATATAATTCAAAGTAGCAAACATGCATTCCGGCCTCCTCTATCACTGAAACTGTCTGGGTTACCCCAATAAAGCATTAAAGGGGAAACCATCCTGTATAATATTCTGAGATGTTCATCCATTTTCAATATGTCACTATACAGTAATATTGTTTTATACAGATGATCAGAACTGGAGACTGGCTTGCTTTCTCCACACCCTCCCAAATATTATTCCTATTTTTTTCCTTTTTTAAAAAAACATTGTTATAATTATGTAGCTTTTCTTTTGCAAAAATAATACTTTTAAAAGGGAAAGGTAAATTGGACCAATTCCCTTTAAAATGTCACTGCAACCAAATTCTCTAATATCCCAAAGTGCTGGCTGAATAGCCTTGACAACTCCAGAAGAACCTCGGGATGGTGATTTTATTTCCAGAAGTTTCCAAAACCACAAAGGTAGAGCACACATCTCCAAATCAAACTGCTGTACACAGCAATTATTATTTTGCTGGTAATTGAATAGCTGTGTTATTTAATATCTGACCTGTGATCAACTCTATCTGTAGCTCATTATAGGAGATTATATTGGTTTTAATTTTGTTAATCTTAGATAGATTTTCATGGCAGTAAATATATACAAAGCTACCTTTTACACATTTCATTAAAATTTCTTTACTAGTTGCTAGACACAGATTTTCAAAACCTCACTAGCTACAATAGATCTCTGCCATTTCGTTTAAATACTATTAAAATTATTCCTTGAATCTATCCTTGAAAAGCACATCCTATTTCTGTTCTAATCCACTCTAGAAAGATAATCTTGCTTTCTTGTAATGTAGTACATAAATAAAATGAAGTAAATATGCTGATAAAAAGAAACTAAACTGCACTTATATTAAATCAACTGTCTGTTATAACTTGGAACAGTAAAGAGGCTGCAGTAGGGCTAAAGATATAGCCAAGAAAGTGTAAATGAAAACATACATTAACCAAAAGAATTGCAATTTTTTACTGCAAGGGGGAAAATATTGAGAGGAACATATATAGGCAGATGTATTCAAAAATATTAATAGGAAGGCTAGCTAATTTAAAAAAAAGACAGTTGAGTCATATGAACTACCAATGATTATTGTGGTTTCATTATAACAGATTTAAGATGTTTTTTAATCTTACACACACAGAGACAAATACACAGATACATTCTGCCTGTGTTTAAGCAGTTAATAAACTTACATTAAATATGATATAAACATATTCTATATAAATCACATATATACTCATCACATCCAGGAATACTCATGTGTCACTCTGAATGAAACTTTATAATAATTGTCATATTTTGCAATTCAGAAGCATGAAAGATAATTAAAAGGAAGGTGCATTACAGGAATAAAAGTTCATCCCTCAGTTATGGCACCATCAGGAGAAACTACACTAGTGAGGTAAGTAGCAGAGAGATGGTCTAATACTAATATTCAAAACCAAAATAAGCAACCCACTTTGTTTAAATTGAGATCTGCTTAGGAAAGAATGTAGTATTTTATTTACCTGAACCTGTTTCTTTCCGGATGAATTTCTAATCTTCAGGCTACTTCCTGATTTGGAATTTAGCTAAGGAGAAAATTACTTAGAAGGCTAATTTTCTTCATCTGTCTTCAGAAAGACAGATGAAGAAACACTCCACTAGGTATTTTTGTTGTTAGAAATGGTTACAGCTACATATATTTGGGGCAAAATCTGATTTTTTTAAAAAATGAGTATATTGCTGCCATATCAAATCTTGTCCTAAACCCCTTTTTTAAAAAAAGTAAAGTGACTTTTTTAATGTTTAGAAGTAGAACTTGGCTTTAAAATAGGACTTAGATTAAGATTTTTATTTGATTTTAATTCCCATGTTTTATCATGTTTAACATTCTGTATTTTACTTGTTTCCCTTGCCACCTCCAGTAATAAATCTCTTGTTTATATGAAAGTATACATTTTATATTTGAAAATAAAATAACAGCTGCCAAAAGTCTAAGTCCAATGAAAAAAGCTACAATTTGGTGCCTAATTTTTTAATAACCAGACTACTTTCTCTCTATTTCATTTCCTTTTATTTCCAAAAGAGGGGAAAGGTATAGTTAGATCAGTTTCTGCTTTCCAAGGTTAGGAAAACAATATGAAATAATGCTCAGTTCTAAAGTAGTTGTCAAACACTGAAAATAACTGTACAAATGTTCTGAGCGAAAATGACAAGTCAGCTTTTCTTAGTGAGCTGAAACACAATGAATTTATAGTACCTATGTTGGCAAAGTAGAAATGTATCTCCTAAATAATAGTAATTTAATTTAACCCTGGACGACCACAGAGAATATTTTTCATATGTATATGAATATTTACCTAGATGGCATTTTGCTTTTGTGCTGTAGGTTCATCATAGTTCAATTGAAACTACGAACTAAAATCTGTTAGGGGCTACTTTTATGCTCTGAATATATTTTCTAAAACTATCCGATAAGATATATACATTATTTTTGCTCCTCAGGAGTTAGACCTTTCCCAAAGCATCCAATTCCTCAAGCTGGGATTTTGTTTCCTTGACATTCACATTTTTGGATTCTTTGTGGAACTTGTGGCATTTTGCTGCTCTGGAAAATCCTTTCCATTCTGTACTGCCTGTTAAAACTCTGGCATTTCCATGTGAAAAAAAATCCACTTTCAAATTCATTTCAAAGTTCTATGATATTCTACAAGTTCGAGCTGAAAACAGGGAGACATGTTATTTAATATAAAATTGTTTGGCTTTTCTGATTTTCTGGTATTTTACAGAAAACATCCATTTGAGAAAGGCAATCCTTCCATTCAAAGATTAGAGAACAATTAGACCTCCAACCCTGAATCTATGAAGGAAGAAAACTGTGAATACACTTCTTCTTATAAAACTCCCAAAAGTTGTAATGATGGCTTTAAAACACAGGAATAAACTCAAAATATGAAAGAGCTATAAATCAAGGCTTTTGGCAGTACCTTTCCTTTCAGAATATTTAAAAATGAAAAACTGAACCAGAACTGGTTAAAATATTTCTTATCTGTGCATGAAGAAAAATTTAATCTCCTGCCATTGCATGACTTAAAATTTTTTAAATTAGCTTACATATGTGGTGATTTGTTTTGATCTAACCATAATACAGTATGTTGCTAAATCAAGAGTTCAGAATTTCTGAATCATTCTAATGCTTTGGATGTGTCACTGATTTCTTTTTTAAAAAAAGTCATAAGCACTTCATAGTTTAGTACAAGGGTAGCCTTGTTTATGCATTTTTCCAGACTCTGCTTCTTTGTACTGCACTTGCCTAAGCATTACAAAACAAGGAATTTGGTTTATCAGCTGTGGGTTTTAATTTATCTGATTAAAAGAATCTTAATTGGTACTATAGTACAAAGCTTGTGTGCATGGTTAGGCTTCATTGGAATGGTAGAATTATTATTTTAATAAAACATCTTGCATTTTAATTATATTTATTCCAACTACTTTTGCCTTTTTCCCCTCTTTATTTTTAGGTGTATAGTTTGGTACTATAAAGCTGCAGTAATGCAACGTAGTAAAAAGAAATGTTTTACCTGCATCGTTTTAGCAATGTTTCAGTTCAAATCTTTCAAGGGAAAGCATAGCAACATAAATCTGAAGCATATTACAACTTCAAGGCCTTATTTTTAATATCCGTATTACAGACATGAAAAAGAACACAATTAGGCTCCAGGAAGGCGACGTGGAATGGATAGCTAGACAACCAACTTACAGTATATACATTCTAAACAATTTTGCCTCAGTTAAAAGGTATTTATATTCTGATGCAGATAAAATTGAACATGTCAACACTAATGCATTTTTCTAGGAGAATCACTACTTTCACAATAATTTCCATGGAAAATTTGTGTGCACATGCTGTAATAGACACATTTATAACATCAAAAGGGTTCAATTTTCTTTTCAATCATACCTCTGTATGAATAGCTTTTCCTATTGAATTTAACAATAAGGAACATTACCAGAGTCTAAAGGATGGGATACTTCGGCTTGCTCTTATGAAAGTATGTCAGACAATATATAATATATCCTACAATAGATCTGGGTTAACAGCTCTTTTGCATAGGTTTTCTTTCTAATACACTTGTGTCAGCAGAATGCCATTTTTATTTAAATTTGCCTGTGAGATCAGCTACATTTCAATCTCTGGTTAACTCTCAATGTTATTAAAAGAGTATTCAAATGTTATTTAAAAGGAGACCCAGGGCATCTGTATCAAGAAATTAACATAAAATGTTTCTCGGGGGTATAGATTTCAGCTCAAAATTAGCAGCCGTTTGTTCTGCTCTTTGGTCACTTGAGGAAACAAGATTTTATAAATAGTGATTTTTAAATGTTACTACAGTGATTTAAGCTGAGCATTTTTTGCATATTAAATAGGGTGCTCAGAAAGGTGTGTTATTTCGTTTCAGTCAGTAGAAATAAAGCTCTCTTCTTCTGGCCGTTGGTACATTTAATAAGTAACACTGGATTTTTTAATTACTTGTCAGTTCAAAGCAATAGAGTATAAATCACACACACTTACCAATTGGGGACTTTTCTTACTCCACTTCGACAGAGCCTTTAGCAGAAAAATTTTAAAGACTACAATGTCCAGGTTTATTAGACAATCGGGTTTAATATTTGAGTAACCAATATATCTGCAAAATAAATCCAGTACAGGCCACATTTATTCTACTTGCATCTTGGTAAGGAATATGCTCCAGACAGAATGGGTGGCAAATAAATTAAATGTTTTAAAAAATCTTATGAGTTATGAAATGATTTTTCTTTTTTCCAAGGAAAATCCATGTATCGCACTAGCTTAATATATAGCAACACTTTTTCAGTCGTATCAGGGAACAAGTAAGGTCTGCAAGTCAGTTTGCTTTCTGATCAGGATTTGTTGAAGGAACCCTATATTTGAATCTGCATATACCAGTGAAATATCCACAGTATTCTCTGCATTTTACTTAAAATTCAAATATGATCCTGGTTTCTGGCTGGTCTATAATTCAAGGATGCACACATGACATAAAAAACAGGCAGAGCTTCATTTGAATTTTTTAACCATGCCCTGTGAACACCCCTGCAGCTTGCAACATTAAAGCTAAAATGTAAGACATTTTAAAAAGTGGTACATCTGTTCTTTCATAGAAGCGGTTGTTTTTTAAAAAAGGAACTGAGCAAAATCAGGGGCAAAAAGGTCCTACCTAGATCCCCAGTAATCTTATCTACAAGCCTGCATTGGCACATGGATTACATCAGCTTGGTCTTAGGCAAATGTTTTCCGTGAAGGCAATGATTAAGGCAAGGATGGCAATGATGGATTCCATAGTTTTAAACCTCTAGCATTGATTAAAGTAGAGGTATAAAACTGGTTTCAGATTTCTTGCATGCATGTTGCACTATTGAACAGATAATCCTTGATTTTATATCACAATTGGGATTCAAATTTCCATCAGTAAGTGAACTGGTTGTTAAATGAGCTGCAACTAATTTTGCAACCTTTTTTGCTACAATCATTAAGTGAATCACATGGTTGTTAAGTGAATCTGGCTTCCTCCATTGACTTTGCTTGCTAGAAGCTGACTGGGAAAGTCACAAATGATGATCACATGTCCCTGGGAGTCTACAATTGCCATAAATATAGGCCAGTTTCCAAGCATCTGAATCTTGATCATTGACTGTGAGGATGTTGTGTTGGTTGTAAAAGTAAGGACTTTTTTTTAGTATGATTGTAACTTGAAATGGTCACTAAATTAATGGTCCTAAGTTGAAGATTGCCTATATAAATCATCTTCTTTATATCCACTTATTATTTTTCCAAGATTTGCTACAAGTGTCTACTAAACCAGTGTTTCTCAACCATCTGGCAAATCTGGGGAACTGAAATGCACCCTGCACTAGACTTTAGTACTGCAAGTTTCCATTATTACACATTTCCAATCAACACTTCCCAATCCTGAAGTGTTTTGAAATACACATCAAAATAGTGTATTTCCCAAAGCTCTCTTTCTTCTATTTCAGTACCTTTTCAACAAATGTCCATCAATATAATTGAGGGATCTGATTGCAAGAGATATTTCAGAAAAACACAAGCATTTATGAAAGGGGAGCATGGTGTGAATAAACCTTGATTGTTCTGCCCCATCTGTCTTCAGATTCAGGAGTGATCGTCAATTTGCCTTTTATCTTCTCAGCCAGCTCAGTTTATCAAGGACTCCATCCTATCTTCAGAAAACAGTGAAGCACAACAGTACTGGATGTTTTTTATACAGTTTTAACCAGCCCTGTATTAGCCAAAAAGAAGGGTAAGTTTTACTTTTCAATAAATAATATATTTCTCTCATTTGCAGAACACCTGGCATTAAGAACTTAACTTATTACATATCATTCTTTCAGTGTTGGAAAATGAAATATGGAAATGCAAAATAAAAGTGTTCAGGTGATATCACATCCCACTCTCAACCTTGCCTTATTCCAGATTGATGTCCTCGATTCACATTGTCAGCCTCTATAGGGATAGTAAGTAGCCTTTAGTTCTCTTTTGTCAGTTCCCTCTCTTTGTTTTTATTACATTTCTTACTCAGAGTAGAACCTTCATAAAAGCAAGAATCAACTCAAGATAGTCATGAGAGGTTGAGTCCTGAAACTTTGAAACCAGCAAGAATTCATTCGAAATGGGGAGGGGAGCTAGAAACTATAGTGAGTGCTTCGAAAGCTAAAAGAAATTGAGTCTTTAAAATCTGCTCTGTATTCTACTGCCTTTGTGTAACAAACACAAAGGCCTTCCATTAGCTCCAGTTACTTTCATTTGTTGAATATGTGGAAGAGCTACAAGCTCCCTCTGACGATGGCATTCAGTACTTTGATGGCACATGAAAAGCTACTATACGAGGAATGGATTGTGCTCATGGCATTAATTGTCTACCTTTATAGAGGAACTTTCATATTGACTTGGCAGTCCAAGTGCTTAAGAGCATTCTACTAGATGAGAATAGCAATTATCTCCATCTAGAGGAGAAACTGAAAGAATAGCCTTTCACTAGATAGAACCAAAGGTTTTCCCACCTGGTGCCCTCCAAATGTGTTGAGATTACAACTTCCAGAGTTCCCAACCAGCAGGGGTTGACCGGAGGTAGAGGAAGTTCAAGTTAAGTAAACTAATGTCTTTTTTCCCACATTGCAATAATTGGTAGGCCTTACACCACCTGAAAAAAAATCAAGAATTCACAAAAAGTTGCCTCATGTATATTCCTGGATACCTTGAGGCACCTTATTATGAATTCTTGAACTCAGCTTCATTCTTTTAGTGTAATTGCTTCAGAACCTGCTCCCATCTGTCTCAATCATGGACTCATGATAAATAAATGGGTGTGATATGTTCACAACAACTGTTACTCACATATAATACTCTTCTGAACTTGGAGATTCTACTAGCTCTGATGAGAAGTGTATTCTCTGGGAATGTCTTTCATTCCTATACCCCACTTAAGTTAAAAGCTGTTACCACACGTCCCAAAGATGCTTTTCCAAAAAGCAACTGGACTTTCTTATTTTTTTCCTCCTTAAATCTTTTGCTTCTCATACAAGAAGCTTCTTCAGTTCTAACTGAACTTTCAAGGAAAAAAATAAAGAAAGCTTAACTGCAACTTGAAAAAGCACCTCTGGGACATCCATGACCTTGATGATTGAGAATCTCCATAGATATCTGTTCCTACAGGATAAGTCAAAATGTTCCCAATATAATTGCCTCTTCCATGAAAAACTACTTTGTCTCATCTGTCCTTCATCTACTGCCAATCATTCTAATTTAGACCCCATCTACCCCCACAGGCTATGAGAAAGAGAAGCAACAAATTTGTGTATAGATTTACAGGACCTGCACTCAGTTGAGTGCAATTCCCAGCATGCTGGCTAGGAATTCTGGGAGATGAAGTCCATACATCTTAAAGTTATTAAAATTGAGAAACACTAGCTTAGACTAAGTAGCCTTACCTCTGGGTGTTCCTGTTCAGAAGAGTTAGAATTCAGGAAAGGAATTCAACATTAGTTTTTCTTTTCCCAACAGGAAAAATAAAAGAATCAAGGACAGCCAAATGGAAATCAAAGTGATCCCTAGGGGCTATTTGCCTTTCATCAGATTTCGGATTTTGTTAGGTAGTAGTATGCTCAAGTAAACAAATACCTTGAAAAAGTTTGTTATGGTAAGAAGGAGAAACCACTAGAGACAACAAGAAAATTAATAGCTAAAGCCTGTCACAAGAGCTTCTATCTCAGAAGTTCTTCCTGGTTCATCAAACTGACTACATTCAGACTGAAATAGTCCCTTCTTGTAACTATTCCTGGTTTTCTTGATATACCAGTAATGTGTGAAAGCCCCCACTCAAAAAAAGAATTCCATCATGCTGAGATCACATCATTTTTTAAAAAAAGAACATTCTATTCCAAACAGTACTATTTTTAGAAAATTTTGTCTTGCAAGATTTCTGTGATACTGGAGCCAAAGTTGAAAAAAAGAAGAGGAAAATAATTCAGATTAGAGTTTAAAAATCATGGATTATATATAATATTTGCATTTGAAAGACAGGCAAATCATCCAGCCAGCTACAAATCAGAGGAAGCATTTAGCTAGATACTATAAGACTTCAAGCCTTATAACGTGAACTTGCTTGAATTATGGAACTTTTGGTATAAATATGCAGTTGAAGGTTGGTTGCTGAATAAAAAAAGACTAGTTATGATGGATGTAAATAAATGAAATGTCCCATTGGCTATTTATGGATAACTGTATAAAGAATGCTTGTGCTAATAGAGGTGTCATTGTCAGAGATGTCGAATATGATGTATTATTGCCTGAGAACCCAAATGATTTGCAGTGACTATTAGATAGATTGTATAATGCATCAAGCAATTGAATTTGAAAATTGATTACAAAGGAGTCAAAGGTGTGGAAATAAAAGCCATTGACAGAAACAGACCATGAAAAACATATGATGGGCATGTAGCACTTCTAAAAGTGTTAGATAGAATTCCTTTCCCTGTGATGTTTTATCAGGTGTAATTTATGGCAGGTGAAAGTACAGAGTAGTCTTCTTTCATATCTAAGGGGAGTAGGTACAATGAAGGGACATTTTCTGCAAAGGCAAATACTGTACAACAGTAAGGATAGGTTCACACTTTACACTGACTACATTTTTCCAGATTGAACATTTTATTCAACATAAATTAAATTGCTTTATAGAAAGGGATGCAATTCCAGATTTAGGGGTGCCTAAATGAATTTACATCTCTCATACACAACATGGTAGGAAGATATTTGTATTTCCAGTTAGTCAGTTTTCTGAATTTTATAGTGCAATCCTTGGCTCAAACTCTGATCATTTATAGAACTAAAATAGTGTCATAAGAAAGCAGAGATGGCTTGTGCCTCCTTTGAATGGAGAGCCTGAACAAAACCCTTCCAAAAGGACTTCAGAGGGATCCAATGTCCCTTCCAACTTTGTTATTTGTACTCTATCATTTACCCATGTATAGATTACATTTTACCTATCTGCAGACCATGCTTGTATGACTACCATATATTCACAAGATGGCTATCCTGTAAATATATTTATAAGCCTAATTAAAGTGCTAAATCTTTGAATAGAACTCATCTAAATGCAATTGAAAAGGGGGTGCAATGGCTCAGTGGTTCAGAAGGTGAGCTTGTCAGCTTTGCTGCTGTTCTTAGGGACAAAGAACAAAGCTGGAAAAGTTTGAGACCTCAGTGCTGAGGTCTTGCCCCAGCTCCTGCCAACCGAGCAGTTCAAAAGCATGAAAATACAAGCAGATAAACTTCGGCGAGAACGTAACCGTGTTACGTGTTTCACCATACACTCTTGAGTTTTCACCCTTTACCTTTAAATGTAATTGACAGCATTTACAAAAGCATTTGAGCTTCCCATCTGGATAGGTTTTCTGTTCTAAACAGTCTTTTAAAAGTTTAATGTTTGATCTGGCATATAAAAAGTGTTAGCTGCCTTAGTCTTTCTATTTTTTCCCACCCTCTCCATCCTCGATCTTAACAAAGGCAATAATGCAGAAAAAACATTTCACACAAATGGAAGAGCCTCTTCAATTCAAGAAATGCTCAAAGTCATTCAAACTTCTGTAGCTTCAAATGTTAGGTACTCAATACCCAGAGCTGTAGGTGAAATGCAAAGAGTTGCAGCCATACATAGTACAATTGTCAGCATTAAAAAGGTAGAGGGTAAGGAAGAGTATACAACTATAACTTTTGAGGGAGCATGGGTGACATAATGCTGGACTCTGGGCTGCAAACTAATTTTCAGGACATTTGTTGGTTCATTCAGTTGAAAGCCCAGAACTCAACAAAGGGGTGGGGCATGGAGTGATTTGGAATAGGGCTTGCTTTCATAGGTCTCATCCTGTAAGACTTTTAATCCTAAACTCTGCAGGCTCAGTACAAGGCCAATGTAGAGGACATTCTTTCACATTTTCTCTGAGGAACAGACATAAGGGAAAAAAATCTCCTTTTCAAGCCTTAATCCATATTTTCACATGGTTTCTCATTTTTCTTTTTCCAGTGTGGATTTTCCAAAAGCTTTTAAATAAACTGAGTGGTGTCGTGATAAACTCCTCCCTTTTTAGGGCCTGTCACCTTAGGATTTATCCACTTATTTATACGCCATTTGTATATGTTCTCATCATATATTTCAGATCATCTTTATTGAGAAAAATAAAATTTAATAAATTATAATAAAAATGCAGGGCTGAATGCTCCGCAATGGAAGAGCCTCTCCTACGTACATTTGATATTTATTTTAGAATCTCTGAATTCACAGAGTTCTACAAAGGAATCATTGAGTCTGTAATCTGCACCTCGATAACTGTCTGATTTGGCAATGTAACCAAACAAGATAAACATAGACTTCAAAGAATAATTAAAACTGCAGAAAAAAATAATTGCTACAAAACTCCCCTTCTTTGAAGACTTGTGCATTGAACAAGCCAAAAAGAGAGTGCTGAAAATAATTATGAACCCCTCACGCCTTGGACATAATTCGTTTCAATTTCTTCCCTCTGCTACAGGGCACTGCAAACCAAAAAACTAGACATAAGGGCAGTTTCTTCCTCATGTCATCAACCTACTAAACAGCTAACTTACAGGACAGTTTTAATGCAGAGGGTGTTTTGGGGACAGGATTAAATGGGTTTTGATGACATGATGTTCGCACTTTATAACATGATGACATGATGGATTTATACATACTTATGACTATGAATGTAACATGTTTATATACATAATTCATGCTTGAGATCATGATTAGTTGATTGCAGTTTATTGTTGTGCCCTCCTCCCACCCCGCAGCAAGGCTTTCAGAGTTGGATGATGAGGGATTGGAAGGCCCTTCTACCCTAAGACCTGGGTCAGAGCTGCCTATTCCCTCATTGACTCTCCCAGGGCTGGCTCAAACACCCCTCCCTAGTTCCTCTGCAGAAGACAATGCAGGGTGGGAGGAAGCTGAGCCCAATGCCAGTGAAGCGGGGAGCCTACAGTGGAGAGTGGAACTTTACTTAGGGACAGAGACTTCAAGGGAAGGAATAGTTCCTCAGAAAATCCCCAGAGCCAGCTAGAGCTTCTTGTCGACGTGCACACAAGGCGTAGGTTAAGATAAGAGGCCCAGAGGGAGGCAACTGACTAGCCCATTGGATGACACCGGGGACGTGGCTGGCAGCCCCACCCTCCGTAAAGGATTAAAAATCAGGCCTGGGAGAGTTACCAATTGCAGCAGATAACTAATTACTCTTGGGATGACTCTTGCTTCATTGAATTTGGATTTCTTGCTTGGTTTTTTGACTTTGGACAGTTTACTGACTCCTCTGCCTTGCCAATTTCAGACTGATCTGGTTTGCCTTGACTACACTCTTATTGAACTTCAGACTGCTTGTTTGGTTTCTGGACTTGGACCGTTTCCTGACCATCTGGCCTTGCCAATCCCGGAGTGACCTTGGTTTGCTTTGACTATGACCTTGTCAGGTAGCTTGTGTGTGTGCTGTTTGCAGCTGAACACTGACCTTGTTATCATTGACTGGAGGCCAGCGGGACTGGATTGTAGCTTAAGCCAGTTTATCTAGAGCTCATGGCTTCTTGACCCCCGGCTACCCCCAGTGCTGAGCCAGATTACAATACTTATACTTACTTTATCATTATGAATGTATCTTATGCTTATATACACAACTGATTATGCCTATATATGCAATGACTATGCCTATATATACAAATGATC
>JANHFO010003171.1:67609-81455 GCA_032468095.1 Pareas carinatus | reverse complement strand
CGGAGCTGTTATGGCTTGGAATCTAGGACTGCCTGTAAACCTTGTTTGATTTGGCCCTGGCCGAGCAGCCCAGAACAGCTCCTGATGCTGATCAATAAATCCATATCCATTTCTATTAATGAAATAATTCTGTACATGGTAGAAGATAGGTTAACTGGTGGGATCAGCAAGTTCCAATAGTACTATATAGTGAAGAAAAAAGTAACATAATGTACATTATTCTAAAACCTTGTGGCTCTATTCACCAAGAAGCGTGTCAACTGCCTTTATAACTGAAAATAATATCCACATCAAACAAGTCAATGACTTTAGATATCTAGGAACATTCTTCCAGTCATACATTGCTTGGAAGGTGATTTTTTTTTTAATGAAACAACTGCTTGAACACCAGAGGGCTTCCAATATCATAATTTGATTAGTCAGCTTCAGGGTAACAATTCTATCCTAATTGCAGTTCAGTTATTCAGGGCCAAGGTATTGTGCCTTGTGCTTCATAGATATCAGCTGTGCACCATGACAAGGAAGCACATGAAACATCACAATTTAAATTATACTGAATTATGCTGTGTCTCTAGTGTTCTTCAATTTAAACCCTGTTTTGGCTTACGTAGAAGCATGCATGCATTTCTGCTGATTAGAGTATTACTTGACATAGTTTTGGACCCAATTAATGCTAGCTGTAAATTTACTTTCTCTTAGGAAAAAAAAGTACAGCCTCAGATCTGAATTCCTGTGGTATTTCACTCCAATTTTCTTATGATGTCAGGGCCCAAGAAGACCATCCTATAAGTTAAGCAATGAATCTGCTTACTTGAACCTGCGAAGGGATAGGATCAAATCCCTTCATTACTACAATTGCTGCTTCTATGATAGAGCTTTATCTTTACCCTATTATTTTGTAATATTAGTACCAACACACCCTAAAAAGCATTTTCATTACCCAGATTCAAGATTTTTACCATTATTAGTTCTGAGAAGAAAGAATGTACCTCAACAAGATTACCTATGCCCTTTTCCAGACAAGATGAGACAGTTTTGCATGTACTTTTGCAGTGTCCTCTCTATTAACCTCTGAATTATTAATGTTCCTATTAGCCATCAGTTTGAGTTGGTCTGCTGAGGTGGGTGCTTTATTTTTGTTAGCAGACAGGTGCATAGGAATATCCAGAAGAGTTTCCAATTTTGGTTTGATTATGATTGCTGTGAGAAGACTTTGGGTTTAACACTGGCAATGCCTACTGGCTGATTTACCTATCCAGATGGTATGTAATTCTACCAAATTTCTTGGCTTTTTTTTCTTGTGCTTTATCTGACTATATTTTGATGCATTTGATGCTTTGCTCACAAATAAAATGACACCTGCTTAGTTATACAGTCATGTATAACTTATAAAACCTATATTTAAAAAATTGAGGGGGTGTTTGTGACATGGAAAAATGGGATGAAAGTGGGAATATTGGCTTTGGATCAATTGATAGATAATGAGGATGAATTTTAACATATGCTGTGCTAGGAGATAAATATTTATCAGATGTAACTCAGTGGGAATATTTACAGCTGTAACATCTGTTAACAATGTTTGGACCAGCCACATTTTTAGCTTCTGAGACATCCAAGAAACTGGAAGAACTGGCTAAATCATACTTTAAAGTTCACAATAGTCTACATTATAAACCAGAGAGCCTTCATGTTTGAATAACAGGGAGAGGTCACAAAGGAACAAATCTGATTCCAAGTCTTCAAAACCTACTTCTAGAATCAGTCAAACTCCCTACTAGTTTCTACGAGGACAAAAAAAAACAAGATCCTTCTGAAACTCACCAGGGTCTATTAGTTACTTGGTGCAGGCTGATCTAATAGATGTGTGCACCTCAAGGATGAGTGATGAACTAACTCTAGCAAGCCAAAAAGCAATGAGTGTATTGACCATGACAAAGGATTGATGATACAGTAATGCCTTTCATAATATTGCAACTGTCTCAAAACAAAAAATAGATTTGATGAGTGATCAACCTAATGAGTCAGACCCTTGATGCCTAGTTATCATGGTGATCATGAACTCAGCCACAAACTCTTCAATCACTCCAAACCTAACACCATACCAGAGCAAATTAAAGTCACCAAAAATAAAATAGCAATAGCACTTAGACTTATAAACCACCCCAAGGTGCTTTATAGCACTCTCTGAGCAGTTTACAATATCAGCATATCACCTCTAGTAATCTAGATCCTTGTTTTACTAATCTTGGAAGAATGGAAGGTCGAGTCAACCTTGAGCACTATCAGGATCAAACTCCAGACTGTGGGCAGAATCAGCTAACCACTGCACCACCACAACTCCTAAATGTCTTGAAGACACTATTGTTAATCCACCACCTGCAGGGATAACATTCACTGTGCAACAGGAAAGTTGGTATAGTACAACCAAGCCAACTGATCTGTAGAACCCAATTTCAACCACAAGCTGGTTAAGGCTATTTTGGGTGCAGTGCCACTAAAAGTCATTAAGTCTTTCTGAATAACAGCAGCTACTCCCAACCTTTTCACCCCACCTTGGCTTTGTAGCTTTTGCTACACTGAAAACCCATGTGTTGTTTGTCTTATCTAGCTGCCCTGGGTGTTATACCAGAGCCTAGCAGCCAGGTGAAGCAATGTGAAGTCAGGGACTAAGATTTGTTGTTGAGTTCTGGTCAGGGGAGACTAACAAATTGGGTGGGGGGCGCCTACATGAAAGGGCAGACTCATTACTCAGGGCTCTGGGATCTTTACTAAGAGGCTTCCCCTAAATCAACGTTCTCCCTGGTATGAAGTCTCTCTCACACACATATCATATGCGGAATACTTTTCTTATATCTGAGCAAAGACTAGGTTAGAATTACTTTATAATGATGTTTGTAAACTATCAATGAACTTTCTTTGACTTTGCAGCAGTTTAGGAAGAGAAGCTGTGATTGCTACAATAATCACTCCTCTCCATTTAGAGGACAGAAACAGCTTCCCTCCTTCACACAGACATACTTATTTTTTAAACGAGTTGCCCTTTTAAATGCTCCCTCCCCACTGATGTAACTGAGGAGTTCTGTCATTAACACCATTAGTGCTTCATGGTATTTGACTCTTTCCAGCCATGGGCATCAATAGTACTGCTCAGCCTGTCTCCAAGTGGTTCTGCATCAGTGCATCTGGATGGAACATGACAGATACAGTAATGTTCTCCATGTAAATTACTCCATATATAAATGCAACAAGAAAAATAACATGGAACATTCATTGCTCCATGGCTGTAACAACAAAACTGCATCTTGACTCGTGACTGCTGTTAAAAATGCCAATGCACATCACAACAGAAAGCTGACTCAGGAATTGAAAAGTAATGCAATATTAAAACAATGCAATGTGGCAAGCATCTTGTGGGACTACAAGGGTGATGTATATGTTATTTTAAAGACACCCAATTAAACTGAGTGCTGGTAATGTTCAGTTCTGTGTGTATTTAACTCCCTTGCCACTGAAAATAGTGATCCAGAGTGACCATAAAGGGCAGATTTAAGATGGAGACTCCTGTCTCTATCCCCAATTTTAGAAATTCATTCTTCAAATGCCTGAAGGGAGAATTTTGAAGTTTCTCCCTTCTATCGATAACAGCTCAGCATGTTCCAAGCACTTACTGACTGAAAAATAAAACTTTGCTGTAATACATGCAAATACACAGTGCTTTTTTTAATCATAGAACACACCGGAGTACAGTTCCAGCACATTTTTTTTTGCCTTAAATGCAATCAATTAAATTTATGTTAAGAACTGTATATAGAATTTTTTAAAATAAAAGATTACAAAAAAAGCACTGTGAATACATAAAGTATTGGTCAGGAAAAAGTACGCTTCATTGAAAAGTTGCTCCTTACAAACTAAACTTCAACATCCCTGCCTCAATAATGGAACAAAGACTAGACATTGTCTGGTTTGTGTAAATTGATATGTGAATTTGGATTTATGTATTTATTCATTCAATGACCAGCACTTGATATGTGGAATTGGTTTGGTTCTAAAGCTCGAATACATCCTTAAGAGTATCTGTGCTTCTCACAACTGGTGTTCTCACTCTTGAATGGGAAGTTGTGATGCCAAAACTAAAATTCCAAAAATGGTGCACTTCCCAACCATCTGACAGCCTCTGAGGAGAATAGCTTATGACAGTTTATTAGCTGTGGAGAACAGTTTATGGCTTATCAGATTTCTCAAAGACATTGAATAATATTAAAAGAATTAATTCAAGCTGTATATGAATATCTGTGACAAATTAGCACTTGACAACCTGCATTTCTTATTATATATCCTCTTTCCATCATGCTTTGTATTTTTTTTAAAGGCAAATCTTATAGCTGTACGAGGTAAACTTCCAGAATTGTGTTTATTGATATTTCGAAGAACAAACCACTACGGCTGGATTTCTTTTTTCCTTAACAGAAAAGTATGGTTTTAACCACTGATCACCATTAATGTAAGATGTACTTTGCTGTTCCTGACTACAATAACACACGTATACCAAAAAGAAAAAGAAAAAAAATCAGGGGAAGTCAATAGTAGATCAATTTAAGAAAAGCACTCAGGAGGGTGTAAAAGGCACCCAACAGGGTTTATTGTGTAGTACTTTAAATACTGTGGTTGACTGGGAAGCATTTAAAGCCTTTGACCTATGGAGACTTTTAAATGGAGAAAGAGAACTTTGCAGAAGGCATAGTCTCTTTACATTAATTTTCTGATGCACTGTATCTTTCCAGAGAACATCAGGACAAATGCTTCAAGTTAATGGAAGGCATGCTGTGGCATTGTGTATCATGTGTATCACTCTGGAGGGAAGCAGATACCTGGATGACACTTCCTAGAAACTATGTAGTTAGCCAAATAATACCTCAGCTTTGAATTGATCTAAATGAAAGATTTGGAGGTGATGTGATTCTATCTCGATTTCCATTTCTGTGGATATCTGAAGCTAGCGCTCTTTAGTTCAGGCCACTTCAAAATTACATGTAAATCTGGATCAGGATCAAGATCTCTTTTTCTATGCATTCCAATTCAGACTTATGGTCATAAACCAAAATGCAATATAAACATTAACAACAGCCTGTGAATAAAAATATTAGAAAAGCATAGCATTATCTTCTAGCATGCCAGTTTGATCTAGTAGCTAAGGCACCAGACTAGAAACCAGGAGAATTCTAGTGTCACCTTGGCATGAAAGCCAGCTGTGTGATATCTTTGGGTCAGTCCTTTTTCTCAGCCTAACCCATCTCACAGGGTTGTTGTTGTGAGAAAGATGGGAGGAGAAAGGACTATTAGATATCTTCACCGCCTTGGATTATTTATAAAAAGAACAAAAGCTGAATACAAATAAATAAAATAATGATAAAATCACCACCAATCAATTGCAAAAGGTAGCTTTGCTTGGAAGAGCTTACATCCTGCAATGGTACCTTTAAAATAATCAAACAACATCTGCATGCCCTAGATTCTTGGGAAAGAATAAATAGGTGGATAAAAAGGTCAAATCCAATTTAAACATCTGGCTGATTGTGTGATGAACTATCATAACTAAATTATTAAATATTATTATTAATATTTATATTAAAATGTCAAATCCAGTCTAAACATCTGGCTGACTTTGATGAACCATAATAATTATCTCCAACAATTCTTTATTGTGATCATGACTGAGCAATATTTTGCCACTTTTTTTGTATTTCTGAGGATTTATGAGCTAATTTAAATGTATTTAACAAGAATGGGCAATATTAATTCAGTGATGTATAATACAATGAACAATTCAGCATTCAATAATACCCTCCAGAGAAGGATATTTTTGATCCTGGAAGGGAATGTTTATATTTGCTTTTGCTTTTGCTTTTTAAACCATTAGTTATAATGGGAAACTAATTTTATCCACATGTCTGCAGTTACATTAGGTGTTTTGTTTATGTTTTATTTTGGCAGAGGGAATACATGGTATATAGAGAACACATAAAAACAAAAAATCAATGCTATGGAAGCTGGGATTCTGTTAAAGGACAGAAGATGAGAGAACGAGTCTGAGGCTGGATGAAAGAAAGTGATCTCACAGGGAGTTGGGGAAACCTGTTGGAAACACAAGTTTGCCCACTTTTCAATTCTTTCTCAAGTGTATAAGCATATCTTACATTATCCACATGCTGCATCTGGAGCTTGGATAAGAAAGAAAGCACAACTTGAGCAGAATGCCCTCACTCTGTCATTGCCTAGGCTGTGGGTGGATGATGACATCCAAATGATGAAAGGTGGACCTGTCCTCTAGAAAGGGATCCCCAACCCCTGGTCCATGGACCAACACCAGTCCGCCGCATGCCATCAACTGGGCCCCATTTGCTTGATGCAGGCAGCACACAAAAGCATGCCCACTCTGGTCCAGGGAGAAACCTTTCTACATGGAACCAGTCCATGGTTCTCAAAAGGTTGGGGGCCACTGCCCTAGAAACAGGTGGTAGGCTATTCTCACATTGGGGCAAGGAGGCAATGTGGATTTGCCAAGAATTTCAATACTTTTGCTGAACAAATGTATTGGAGAACCCAAATTATTTCAAAACAAAGCAAAAATAAAACAAACAAAAGAAGTTACATCAGGGTGAGGGTGGCATTTATATTGTTTAAAGAATCAGGTTAGATTGTCTGAAATTTATTTTTTCAAAACAAAAGCTTTTCTAGTGAGTTCAATTCCAGGGACATGTCTCAATATTACACAGCAACACCGTTTGTTCTTCCTGCTTAGAATACTCATGGCAGCCATAATAAATATTATCTGGAAATTATGCCAGAGCCAGGCATATCTGGCTTCACATTATCTAATGTGAGAATCGCCTTCTGCCTGTTTCCAGAGGACAGTTCCACATTCCACCACCCATATATCATCATCTACCCACAGCTTAGGCAACATCTGGATGCTGGCAATCTGCTCAAGAAGCTATGTTTTCCTTCCTATGCAAAATCTATGGAATTGTTAGTGATTTCCCTCACATTCTTGGAAAGATAGACCTAAATGCATGTCTATGTACTACCAGCAGCTGTCAAATAAGCCGGTCAAGCTATTGCAATTCAAACCCTGCTACTTAGGTGAAATGTGATACTGCCTGCGTACACTTCCAAAAGTGTATAAGTGAGCTTGTAGGGAGGTAGCTTGAATTAGCTTCTAGCTTGAGGGATCTAGATATATTTAGCCCAGGGGTTGACAACCTTAAACATTCAGAGAGCCATTTGGACCCATTTCCCACAGAAAAGAAAACACTGGGAGCCACAGACACGTGACAAAGCATTTCAGCTCTTCCCCTCTGGACAGCCACCAGACATTTGTTGTGCAGGATGAGATCACACATAGCTGCTTGTGACGTATATTTTGAATGACGGGGAGCTGCATCAGAGGTATGAAAGAGCCACATGTGGCTCTGGAGCCGCAAGTTGCCGAGCCCTGATGTAACCTATTGAAGAGAAGGATTGGGGGGGGGGGGAACATGATAATTGTTCTCCTGTACTTGAGGAGCTGTCATAGAGAAGAGGGCATTGACTTATTCTCCAAAGTACCAGAGGCAGGACAAGAAGTAATGGGTGGAAGCTTGTTAAGAAGTAAGAAAAAATCTTCTGACAGCGAGAATAATTAATCAGTGAAATAGTTTACCTCCTGAAGTTATAGGCACTCCATCACTGGAGGCTTCCAAAAATAGGCTGGATAACCATTTGTCCAGGATGGTATAAGGTCTCCTGCCTGGAGCAGGGGGTTGGATTAGGGCCTCTGAGATGCTTTCCAGCCCTAAGATTCTATGTTCAAAAAGGACAGAGCTTATGATGTGATGGCATGATACTGCTAAAGAATAGGAGCCTGGAGAACCCCATACTCTGCCCTGTTCATCTTCTTTGGTAAGGTGGCTCATGTAAAAATCATGGAAGCTCTTTCAGAAGTGAGGGAATAGTATGTTGGCTGATCCTGAAAGTTATTGCTGACTTAGACTTCTTTCCACTTCTGGTCTTAAACTTTCTGGCAACTGTGACTAGCTTTTCCGTCCATGGCTGTGGAAATGTGTTGTTTCCACATATGATTCCCTTTGGGCTAGGGCTATTTATGTGTTAATGTCCTTCTTTAATTCTCTTAAACCACCTCAGCATATTCCACCATGGTGAGTTCAGTTCAGGAATGGGCACAATGAAGCTTCCCATTGCTCAATGGAGAGACTTCACAAGGGGGAAGCGTTTCGCTGATCCAAGTCGTTCCACTACCTTCCTATTCAACGGTCTCAAAAAAGAAGAAAGAGATAAACTGCTGGGCAGCTCCAGTTTTCCCCTCAAGATCACCTTGTATTTTGCCTGTTGCTACTCAGCCAAACTGAATCATTACATCACTAAAAAGGTGATATTGCAATAGCCATTACCCCAAATTTCTCCCATGGTAGCTTGCTGCCTTTCCTTCTATTGTAAAAATAGCCTGAATAATTTGTGGCACGTCTCTATCAGATATTATCAATTTGCTGAGTCATCAGGAGCATTTTCCAGATGAACAGATGGAGCATGTGAGCAAAGCCACATCAGACCTGCTTTATCATTAGAGCTTTTGCAGCATTTTTAATCATCATGAAACTAGAGTGAAGTTGTCCTGACCTACAAAACAAACTAGACTTTCAATTCTTGGTGTCTATAAATTCTTTTGCCCATAGAAGTATCTCCCAATGGCCTGTCTTTTAGGTCTCAACAGAATCTCTACAATGACCTGTGAGAGAAATGTACCTATAACTTCATACCTGCTGTGACACTTATCAAGATCATGCATTGTCTAACTCCCTGTATAGCTCCATCAAGTGTTCACTGCATCAGCATCCAAGGAAGCATCACCATAAGACTGAAAATAGTTATAAGAACATTGTCCTTCAAACATCCTTTTGAGTTACTGGATATATGAGATAACAAGCCCTTCATGTTTCACCAAACTGAAAGTTTGGTTATCTCATGACAGCATCTCTCTTCTTGGTTGCTCCATTCATGTTAAGAATTTTCCACTCATGACCTGGTCTATAGCTCCAGGACTGCAAGTTGATCTGTAAAGTATATAGCTTCAGTGCTGTGAGGCCTATGCAGGAGCAAGTGGAGCATGTGGAAGGAGGATTCCTCCCAACCACCTTTCCTGCACTGATACTTACCTGAAAAGTTCTAGGACGTATGACTGCTTTCTGTGCTTTTTATTACTCTGGCCTGGGGAGGATCCTGGAGAAGATTTCTGTGCATTGGGCATTTATGGAATATGATTTATGAATAGAATTTGGCTTCAGAATTCTGGAACAGTCATTAAAACTGCAAAAGGATGTCACAATCATTCAGGTGCTTGAATAATATGAGCACCAAAGAATAAACATTTTTAAATGGCAGAAACCATGGATGATGAGCCCGGACCTTTTGCATTCTTAAAGTAACAGACAACAAAATATGGATCGTATTCTACCTCCACAGACTATTGCCCACTGATAGAAAAGGAAGAGCCCTATGAGAGGATTGGATGATGACATTCCTCCTTGTCTCTGCAGTAAGATTCTTGTACAGAAAGCATCAGAACCTCTATAGTCTGCTGCAATTATCATGAGGAAATAGATGTGTCTCTCCACAATCTTCTCTGATGCAGTTGCATCCACCTGTATCACACTGACATCTGCTGCATGAGAAGGAAACAAAGAACAGGGGTCAGCTTTCGTGGTGTACCCAGTCCATTTCTATCTTGCCTCCCCTGCTTAAACACATGTCACTGCTCTAATGTTAATTTTTATTGCTGATGTTTAAATGTTAAATAAATAAAAATGAATAGGGCTAAAAGAGCTGAAACAGACTTTACTCAAATAATCCTGAAGACCTGTACATATCCAACCTACTTCTCATACATGAGAAAATATCCAAAATAATATGCTGAATTAATTGGGACAATATTTCCCCCAATTTGACACTCATCATTACCATAATCATCTTTAAGAATTTGTTGAGACCCTCATTTTTTAACTGAAGTCTGGTGTTAAGTTAAGCAGAGTAATTGATCTTCAATGTCTATGTGAATATCCATTTGATTTCCAGTCTTATGGAAGTGGGGGAAGGGAGTGGGTTCAATATCACATTTATTCCTATATGAAAGACAAAGGAAATAAAAACGAACCAGCAATTTAAAGCAAGTCAGAAAGATTATTTAAAAGTTAGGCAGCTTAAAAAAAGTAAAAGAGTGACAAGAGACAAAGTGTCCCAGATAGGAGAGTAACTGATCAAAAGTTGATCTGTGAGGAATAGGCAAAAGGTGAATTAACAAGGTTTGACTGCAGCTTGGCTCAAGAAGGGGAATTGACAGGCGTATCTCACTGGAGAAGGGCATAAACTGGAGAGATGATAGAAGCAAGAGAGTGACAAGCTGGCTCAATATGTCAGAGCTTGAGAAGACAGAGATGGGAAGATCTGATCATCAGAGCAAGCAAGCAAGCGGCATCAGAAAGAGTCAAGAAGAAGGCAGAGAGAGAACATCTTCCCGAGGCATTTGCAAAATGTTCAATTGTGTAAATTGGTCTGGGGTTTAAAATGCACTGGATTTTGAAAAGGCCCCTCCCCCTCTATCCCTCTTCCCCCTCTCCCCGACTTCCCAGAGCAAAATTCAGAACATAACATCTAGCAAACGTAAGCTAAATTATGCTACTAATCTAGAAAAAAAAAACCTACTCATTGTAATCTTAACTCCTCTTTTACATAACAAAATACATATATATTAATAACCTCTATCCTACTCACTCATAAGCTATATAATAGCTCTTAATCTGGTATTTGTTTTGTATATAGTCAATCCATCTTCTCCATTCTTGTATAAATCTTTCCTGAGAACAGTCTTTCAAATATGCTGAGATTTTGGCCATTTCTGCTAAGTTTGTTACTTTTAGTGTCCATTCTTCAATAGTAGGTAATTGTTCCTTCTTCCAGTACTGCGCAATCAACAGTCTTGCCGCTGTTATTAAGTTTAAAATCAATTTGTTTTCAACTACAGTGCAATCTGTGGTTATACCCAATAAAAACAATTGTGGTGTAATTTTTATCCTTTTTTTCAAAATATTCTGCATAGTCCACCAAATTCCTATCCAAAATGCTTTAACTTTTTTACAAGTCCATCAAATGTGAAAAAGTAGCATTTTCGCAATCACATCTCCAACATTAGCTTGTACATTTGGATACCTATTCGCTAACTTTTTTGGATCCAAATGTCATCTATAGAACATCTTGTAAAAGTTTTTCCTCAGGTTTTGTGCTTGTGTGAATTTTACATTAGTCACCCAAAGTTTTTCTCAAGTATCCAACATTATAGGTTCCTGAATATTTTCTGCCCATTTTATAATACAGTCTCTATCCAATTCTGTTTCTGAATCTATCTCTATCAACACCTTATATAGTCTTTTAATATGTGATTGACTCTGATCTCTAAGTTCACCTTTAATTTTGACAATTTTTTAAATGTTATATTTCTTTTCTTTGGTGAGTTTAGTCCATTTATATTTATTGTAATAATTCCAGTTTCCTCTGCCATGGTGTCAACTTACGTTTTCCTTTGTCTTAAAATTCTTTTGATCTTAGGCTCTTCAATTTTTAGCCAGCAAGTAGAGGCTTCTCCTTTCTCAATTGATTGTCTCCCATCTTGAGCTCCAGCTCCCATTGTTCCTCTGTCAATTGTGTTTGATCCATTCTTTCTTCTTCCCTCTTATCATCTTCTGATTGAGCTGAAAAATCTTGTTCAAAGAAAGATGCATAACGTTGTAAGAAATTTTGTGCTTTCATAACTGAATTTACGTAATGTCTTGTCTGGTTCCAATAGAATAGGACTCCTTCTGGCATAATCCATCTAAATCTTATATCTTTATTCGTCAATGTTCTTGTCAAAAAATGATATTCTCTTCTGCTGTTCCTAATTCTCTTCGGCACTTGTTTAAGCACCAATATTTTATTACCACCAATTTTCAAGTTGACATCTCTCAAGTTCTTTAATATTTCCCATCTGAAAGATTTTCTCACAAATTTAATGTGAACTTATCTTGGTAATTCATGTCTTCTTGCATTGGCTGTGCTGAATTTGTATGCTTCATCTATCTCATTATGTACCTCCTCTTCTGTCATCTCCAAAATTTTAGCCAGAATACTTGTCATCTTACTTTTTAACATCTCTCCTTTTTCTTCAGGTAAGCTCTGAAATCTTAAATAATAATTCAATTTCTCAAGCTTCAATGCGCCAACGTCTGTAGCCAGTTCATGCTTATCCTGTTGTATCTCTTGTAATTGCTTGTCATGCTCCACCACTTTTTCTTTAACCTCTATAATTTCTTTTTGATTTTGTGTAATCAATTTTTTTTGTTCATCAAATTTCTTTTCTATATCAGCAAACCTCTTATTCATGTTTGCAAATCCTAGATTTGTAGTTTCTTGTAATTTCTGGATCATTTCAATAACTTCTGATAAGGCTTTTTCTATTACAGCTGTCATATCTTCTTGAGTCAAAGTAATAGAGCCTCTTTTCGGAATCTTACTCATTATGACAATTTATTTGGCTTCTTAGTTAAGTTCACAGGGAAACCTATATTTTGTCTGTTTCACTTTCCAAAATAACTGCCAGGTGGCTTTTTCAAGATCATAGTCTTTGTTGTTGCTACTTGTTATCTTTTCAGCTCTTTGAAATTGATGGTTCACCATCAATGTTGTAAACAATGGTTAGAACATGAGGTCTCAACTGGGTCAGTATTTGACTCTTTTTCTGATAAACTCTTGTGTCCAGAGGACTTGTTATATCTTCAGCAAATATTCTAAGGGATTGCTGCTTAGGATCCCTGAAGCATAAAATTTAATTGCTCTCAACTCAGCATGAATAACTTACTCGTGAAATTATTTAACTATGGCAATAATCATGTGCCACTTGGTGACCTCCAGCAAGAATCGCTTCCATAGGCTTACTCCACGCAGAGAGGAAAAGCATTTGCAGAGAATTAGACAAGTTGGCAACAGAAAATAGTTACAAATTAGCACCATGAGAATCAGCTCTGCTATGAAATTAAGCAAGTAGACTAAGGTGCATTATATCATTATCTTAATGTTTTTGAAATGCAATTACATTCATTATTTTTCATCCCATGCTATTTCATATTGTGGGAAACTATCTACAGATAGTTCTTAACTTATGACCACAACTGAGTCCAACATTTCTGTGGCTAAGTGAGACATTTGTTAAGTGACTTTTGTCCCATTGAACGAACTTTCTTGCCATGATTGTTAAGTGAATTGCTGAACTATTAAATTAGTAGCAGATATATTAAGTGAACCTGGCGTCCCCATTGACTTTGCTAGTCAGAAGGTTGCAAAAAGGAATCACATGACCTCAGGACACAGCAACCGTCATAAATATGAGTCAGTTGCCAAGCATCTTAATTTTAATCTTAATCTAGATTTTGATCACATGATCAGGGGGGATGTTTTAATGGTTGTAAGTGTGAAAAACGGTCATAAGTTTTTTCAGTGATGTTGTAACTTCAAATGGTTACTCAGTGAACTGTTCCAAGTCTAGGACTATCTGTATTAGGATGTATAATTATTAGATAAAATATCCAAAATGACTCAAGTCCTTATCTTTAATATTTCAGATAAGCCAAGAATTCTGGGGCCCGCACTGAGAGAGGCTCTTTTCTTGTGTCCTTAGCATGGCTGTTTGATGTCTTGATGACGGATCCTAGGATCAAGAGAGATGGCAGGCGGCCAATTCCCCCCCTTTCCTACTCCCTCCCCCTCT
>JANHFO010003171.1:25926-44278 GCA_032468095.1 Pareas carinatus | reverse complement strand
TCCTCGGGCGCACCAGCATTGGCCCCCCGGCCCTGAAATTCGGCCGGTAGCCCCTGGTGAGCCGCCCTCAAACGGCGAGCTCCCCAATCAGGGGTTGCCCGGCCCCTAAGGGCCCCCCAGGGAGCGGGTTTCAGGTGTGGGAGGCAGAGCTAGCTCTCCCACGTCCTGTTGCGTCTAGGACCGAAAGTCGAATCCCCATGTTTTAAGAACTTTAATGATATGGCTGATGGGACAAGCTGCTTGGTAATTGCTGGTAAAGAGACAAAACATATAGCTAACTTCATGTGACTTCCATTTAATAAGAAGAAGAACCATTGCTAGTGGAAACATCAAAAACTGAATGTTCACTTACTATATCAAGTCAGATGTAGATTTACACATGCAATATAGTATAGCTCAAGGACTGGAAAAATCACAATTCCAGAAATAGTTTCATTTTGCTATCTTCTGTTTTTAGAATTTAAATACAAATACAAAACTGATAAAATTACATTGGCTCAAAAGCTGCTTTTTCAAGATAAAAAAACCTTTTAATTTGTATCACTTTTAGTGATATAGGACAATGACAAAGTTTACAGTAATACTCTGTAAAGAGCAGAAATGAAATCAAACTACTTGAGATAGCCTTCTAATAATATGCATGCACAAACCTATAGTTGTATGGGTTATTTTTAAACTGCGAAGTAGCTTAAACTCAACCATAGGTAACAGATCAGGCCAACACGCAATTTACAACACATGAAGCTACCAAAAGTAACATATGGAGAGGAATAGTTTTGAATTCCAGTTGGCTGATTGTCATGCCAGAGCTTAAATTTATCTTCTTTCAAAGAAGGAAGATTATATAGCTGTTTTGTATTGTACTGGATTTTCCTGCTGTTGTTTTTTTGAAAGTTCAGCTTTGTGAAATCTGAATTTATTGACTCAATAAGTTTATTATCCAGCTGGGGTAGTGCAATTCAACCATCTTTCTGTTCAATCAATCAAACTTTGAGCTTCAGATGGAAGTAACAATAGAGTTGTATTTAAACACCACTTTAAAAGATTTTGGAAATCTTTCTCCAATGGTAGTTATAGTTAAAAAGAAATTACGGTATTTGCAGTAAGTAATTCTAACTCTGTCTTTTTCATTAGCTCAAGTGTATGATGATATTCGCACTGGTGGGGTCTTTGAAGAAGGAGGTCTTGAGCCTTGTCATCTGTTTGTGACCATTCATGATGCTGTTTTGTTTGCAACAATGAACAACAGCAGAGCTACTTGTCGTTCTGTCCTAGAACAGGTATAAATAATTCACCTTTTAATCTCTATAACTACCATTTATTCTTAGCTATGTACACACATACACATTTCCATCTTTTTCAACAGTTCTGCCAAAACTTGTCATACAGTATGAATCAGCAATTATCCTGGCTAACATACTAATGAAAAATAGGCATACAACCAACTGTGTTTTTTTACTTTACTACATTCATCACAATTAGAATAGAATTTAGAATAGAATTTATTTATTGGCCAAGTGTGTCTGGACACACAAGGAATTTTTCTCTGGTGTAAATGCTCAATACTTACATATAGGCTGCAATTGACAAACTGTGGTTGCAATCCACGATACATTCATTATCATAAAGAACATTCATCATGTAGTTTGTTTGCAGGTACATTTCTAACCTTTGCAGGTCTTACCAGGTCTGTAACAAAATTTATGTTAATAAACTCCTCTTGGAGGATCTGTTCTTGACTATTTAGGGTAAAGTCTAACATATATGGTCGTAACTGCTAGTGACCTGCTTTCTTAAAAAGAATGCTAACTTTTTTTTAAAACTAAAATAATTGTGAAAAGATTTAAGAGAACGAGGATAAAGAACTTCATTTGTGTGCATGCTTGATTTGTAGATATTTATTTAGATATATTTACTACTTGATTTTATATTCTGATCTTAATTTTAAAAAATATTTATGGATAGGTAACAACAACTGAAATGAACAGCAATGATATTTAAGTGTGCTCTTCCAATTTTTCTCATAATCACCAAAACTGTAGTTGTTAATTCAGTTGCCATGTCCAAGCTAACTTTAACAGTCAAAATTCTTAAAGAAGAAAAAGAGAAGTGTAGACATTTGGGAAAGATAGATTTTGAGCAGCTAAAATGAGAAAATAGGATGAGCTGGTAATAGGCATTTTCATTCTATTTTCTTATGTGAATTCTCATTTTAGCTCATTACATTTTGTTCAACAGGCTGTACTTGCCAAGTCCTAATTATACTGCTATTTTGAAATAACACAATAGCTTACTTTTCCTGTAAATCTAGTGGAGTTTATTATACTACAAATTAAAATGAAACACCTTGTTGGCAGTCTAATGTAAGCATAATGAACTAAACATATAAAATGGAACTAAATAAGTAAATCAGATATGTTATATGACAAAAATGGTTATTATTTAATTACATGATGACAAATTGTGCTTCATATCTTAGCTATTGCATATATGCAAACATAAACTCCTATTTTAAACTCAGTGAAAATCATCTCTGAGACAAAATCCACTGAAGAAGTTATTCTGCTTTTCAGCTTCTTTTTTTGTATGTGAATTGTATTTATTGTGAAACACTAAACCAAAACCAGTTCTGCTTACGCTTACAAAGTATCATCTAATCACCTGGGTCAAAAGATTGACTATCAGCAGCATCTTCATTTTACCGTGTTTTCCTGAAAATAAGACACTGTCTTATATTAATTTTTGCTCCCAAAAGAGCACTAGGTCTTATTTTTGGGGTGTGTCTTACTTTGGGGGAAACACGGTAGATCCCCCACCCCCAAATAACACTCTCCCCAGGCGGCTCCTTACCTGATTGAGCAGGGTGCAGAGAAATGGGGTGGGCTGAAACCTCCAGCACTCCGTATCTGCGCATTTGCAGCCAGCTGGGAGGTTCGGAATTTGTGCGTTTGCCGACTCACGTAAGCGCTTCCAAAGCTATTCTCAGCTGTCTCCCGGGTGTCTGCAAGTGCGCAAATTTCTCTGCAGAGTGGGCTGAAACCTGCAGCGCTCCGAATCCGCGCACTTGCAGACACCCAGGAGACAGCTGAGAATCGCTTTGGAAGCGCTTCCGGGAGCCGTCAAGCGCGAGAAATCCGAACCTCTCGGCTGGCTACAAATGCGCAGATATGGAGCGGTGGAAGTTTCAGCCCACTCCATTTCTCTGCACCCCGCTCAATCAGGTAAGGAGCCACACAGGGGAGTGTTATTTGTAGGTGGGGGTGGGCGATCTACTGTGTTTTTCGGAAAATAAGGCATCCCCCGAAAATAATATTTTTGGGAAGGTCTTATTTTCAAGGGATGCCTTATATTCCTCCGAGAGGCAAAAATGTAGGTAGGTCTTATTTTTGGAGGATGTCTTATTTTTGGGAAAACATGGTATTAGATGTATTCATAATCATAAAGTGCATTCATTGTGTCATTTTATCCTCTCTTCTCCCCTCCTCATTTTATTCCCCAATGAAGGGCACAGGGCTGAGAGAACCTTATCTCTCTTACATGTCAGAGTTAGGAAGTAAGTTGCCAGACAAAGGTATCCTTTTGGTACTAGCAGCTGTAGCCATCAAAGGACTATGTCAGGGCAGAAGCAGGATGCATACAGGGTGCATATGGAGTGTATAGTTCCAGAGGGCTTGTGGGAGAGAGGGTAACATACGCCTTTTACTTCACTGTGTTGGCATTGTTTCTACAATTATATTTTATGTTACATCCAATTGACTACTTTTACACTTAATTTTTAAAGGTAGAATATAATATTAAATAAAGAGAATATAATAGCAATAACAATCTATCTGTCTTCTGCTACTCAATATTGAGCTAGAGGGACAGCCATTCCGAAATTCTCAAAGTGAGACATCTCAAAATGTCTCTGAATGTTGAGACTATAGGAAGCTCTACATAGCAAGTCATGCAGTAGTTCTACCTAACGCAGAGTTAACAACTTTGACTAGTTGTTGCTTTTTGAAATTTCTAATTGGACTTTTTCTAGTCCTACTCAGAAATTCACTCCTACCCATTCACTAACCCAAAATCATTTCTGCGCAAAACATTTGCTCTTGCACTGAAAGATAAGATTTCCATTAAAATTAGAGCCCCCTGCCAAACACAGTTTCTCTGCTGGTTTCTCTGCTGTACAGGAACAGTTAATCAAAAAGCAATTAGTCTATGTTTTGGAGATGGATGTTCAGTGCCTGAAGATACACAGACAAGCAAATACACCTGGATCAGAAGCCAAATGCCTAAAGGATCTGAGCAAGATTCCCCAACACAGGAGAGGAATACCTTTTTGAAAGCCCAGCTATTTATTCTACGTACCATTTCATGTAAAGTGGGAAGTCCACTTATATATAGAAAAAATATTCTTTTACGAGAAGTGAAAAGCCAACTCTAATCAAGAGCATAAATATTGTTCTGGATCTTGTCAATCACATTTTTAAAAAGAAATCTTTTTAAAACACTTTTGCATCTTGTGTGGAAAGAAAAACTAAAAACATGTTTTAGAAAGGATATGCTGTTAGCAGTTCTCAAGTAAACTTGACTTACCTTGGCTTATTTATTAACCCTAAATAATATGAACTTTCAACAACCTGAAATGTCAAGCTGATCAGGGAAGAATGATGGCCCAGGGAAAAAAAAGATATACTATGCTACTTCTGTAGCCTTCCACCAAAGCTTGAAAGCTTCTAACAGTAATTTGTTTACCAAGATGTCTAATCAGAAAACTTAATCAAAAGAGTTTTAGCCTGAGAATTATGACCAGTAGCCTAAGCTTCAATGATACTCTGTAGATCAGTACAGCATCTGTTTCTGGAAGGATTCCAAGCACAGAGATATTGAATTTGATTACGAGGCAAAGGGTAACGATGATCAGGGGCATTTTGTAGGAAGGTAAACACAATTTTTTAAAAAAACTCATGATAAAAGTATTCTATAGCATCATTGCAAAATCAAATGAAAGATTAAATGAATTTTAGAAGGGTTGGACCAGGGCATTTCTATTGATGTTATTTGGCACCCAACAGAAACAAGTAGAAATCACGAGCAACTTGGGTTCACTCACAGAAAAGGAGAAGTATCTTTTGGCACATAGCAAACATCCTTTATATTCTTCAGGAAGGCCAAGTGTCAAGCTGTGCTAATGAGACATGCTTACATTCCACTGTGAAAACCTCTGAGGTTAAGGCTTGCAGGAAGTGTATTGCTTTCTACGAGAAACAACTTCTGCAGCTTTTCCTCCTTCTCAATTTAAAGATATTGTACTGCCTTCTACATATATGCTCAAGTAAATGATACTGAGTTTCTAATCTTTACTCTCATATAATTGAATATATAATTGCAGCCTTAGTGAGGAAGACTCATATTTAAACAAAGTAGAATTCAAAGCGGAGTGCACGAATTATGAAAGCCTTTTATAGAATACTCAGAATGCAGCCCAATGTGAGGTAGCCAAATGTAAATAGAATTAATACAATTACTCATTAAACAATACAAATTGCAAATATTTATCACTCGCGTAGAATTGATGATAATATCTAACTGATGGCAATCTAAAAAAAAAGCTAAGCAGGTCAGACTGGGTTATTATCTGGATGGGTAACCACCAGAATAGGCAAATTCTATTGGAAAAAAAAACCCGGAAGGCAACAATGATAAACCACTTTCATACGTGAAAAAAGAACATTAATATTTTTCATTCAGGAATTGAACTTGACTCAAGAGAGATATTTTGATATCAGTTCTGAAATGTGAGCATAAATAGGCATTTTAAAATTAGGTAAAAAAAATATACAATGTAAATTTTAACCCTGTTAACCACGTATTTGCCTACTAAACCATCTGTATATTATAACCAAAATTGCTATCCTACTTTATCATACATTCTTTCACCTGTTCTTTCATTTCAAATATAAGTTTATCCTTTTAGCAAGTACATGTTCATTATTGGTATGCTATGCACCTCATTTTGCTCCACCCCAAGCCTTTTTTAAAATTTAATTCTTTCTGATAACTGAAAATAGAGGAAATCATTGCCATGTATATCCTTCTACCATTAATAACTGTCTTAATTTAATTTTATATTTCTCTTAGTAATTCTCCAGGAATTCTTGGTACATTAGCCATTTTTCTTTGTCCTTTTGATTCCCTTTTATATAATGTTTCTTATGCTCAGATCCATAGAGGTGCTTTCAGGCACAGCCTAAGTTTATATCTAATATGAATCAATCTTACCCTTATCATTTTCAACTTTGGACCCAAAATCATGATAAACATTTTATAGTCATTATTCAATAAAGATATTGGTTGCTAATTTCTTGTTAAAATCAGGGCCTCAGTCTCTTTAGGTTTTAATGGTATGTTAGTGTGGGAACTGCCCCTCCTCCCCAGAATAAAATATTCTTTATTCCTAATAATAAAAAGAGGCAGAATAGAATATTTCTTCAAAAGACAAAGAGGAGAAACATTTTAAAATCAGAATGCAGCCCCCAGTCATCCTACTGCAGGAAATAGCCTCTTTAGGCTGGTCTTTAGGTGTGGAGATTTTTATCCATTCAGAAAGCTGGTCCAGTCTATTCATAAACAACCAGAAACCAGAAACTCCAGATAGGATTAACTAACTAACAAAACACTTAGGGTTTGCATTTCTCCTCTTCCCTGCAGAGCTAGCCATGATCCCTACATGATCCCATATGATTTTGGCAAAGCCAATAAAATATTAATATTAATAAAAATAAAAGACATTGTGTCGTACAAGCAACTCACTCACAAAACCCCAAGAATGTATAAAAACCCACCTACTCCCAAACCCATTTTGTCAGCTATTCCAGAAACATGCTGCTGCCATTTTTTGTTTCTTCCTGCTAAATAAAATGGAGACCTCCTTTCATGCAGCTGTTTCCAATTCATTTCTTCAATATCTATCTCCTAGCTTGGCACCGGACCAGATTTTTCTTCCCACATTAGTCTTTTTCCAGTTATCAGGAAACTGAGGGGTCCTTGGTGCTCTCTGATCTTGGTTGCTTTCTTGTAAATGTTTCGCTATCCAGACTAGTTAAAATCTTCAGTTCTAGGGAACTGACCAGGATTTTTTCCATTCTGGAAAACTTTTGTTACAAAAGTTATAGAAATTTATCCTCAAAATATTTATAGTAAGAGGCTGACACACAAACTTAAACATATGCGATGTTTTTAATAGCTTCACAATCTTCCTTCATTTTTAATAAACCAATTCAACATTTGTCTCTGATTTTCTGTGATCTTTAGTAAATTCTGTTTACTGAATATTCATCTACTTTTTTCAAGGAAATTTCTTGACCTTTATCTAAAGTATAATAATACTGATAAAAGACATTTCATATATTTACATTATCTGTTATTACAGTATTTTCTTCTTGTAACTTTAAAATCCCTTTCTCTTTGTTATATGCCAACCATTTCCCTTATTTATTAGAAAATTCAAATTTTATTTGTTTTGCATAATTCTCCTTTGATTTTCATCACCCTCACTATTAATATGAACAATTGTGCCTGCAGAAGCTTAATTTGGCAGGTAATAAAGGATATGAGCACTTTTAAGAAAGCAATTGCATGGATTTTATTGTTATGGTTTATATTTGGCATGTTATTGTTGTGAACTATCTTGAATGTTTGTATAGATACAGAGCTGGAATGTGCATCCAGTTGCAAATAAACAAACAAACAAACAAACCCAGCATGGAACTTTTCACCATGTTATATCTTAAAGCTTAAATTGCAGTTTTCCCTTGTCTTGTACCCTAATCTAACTGAAAATGAAAGGACACTGTACAGTAAGTTTTCAGTAAACAATCAGCAGTCAGAAGACATTATAGAAGCATGTTAGTCTGGAGCCAAAAAATGGACATCTGGTAGTATCTTTTCAAACCAACCCATGTTTTAAAGACATAATCAACCCATGAAGGTAAAGAATAAAACGGGCCAGATGAAAAGATGCTATGGAACTCTTCCTGGGCTGATGGTCAAAAAAGGGTTCTGAGGATCAAGTATGAGAACTACCACTGATATCCCGTTTTTTCTATTTTTTGACATGTCATTTTAAAAACATCTCTTCCTCTCTATCAACTTCTCTGTTTTTATAGACATGCATGAAGACCAATTGGATTGCTTGTGCAAAGAGATCTGAACTGACAGAACGCCTTTGAAATAAGACTGAAGTCCCTATGGAGTTAGGCAAAAAAACCTCACCCATCACTCAGCCACAAATTGCCCACTCTTGAACACTTGTCACTCATAACATGTCTGATCTGAGGGTCAACAAAAATGCCCTCTTTGATCTTGCGCTCAGTTATTTTTGGAGACATCTGTGTTAAATAACAAAAACCATCACCTTCTTTGTTCATTGCTTTCATGAGTCACATAAGTCACATAATTTTATGTGAAGAGGAGGCAAAAAAACTTTATCAGGTCGACAAGCTGATCATGTGCCACATTTTTCTGTCCTGGAACTAACTTTTTACAGAGTGGCCAGCTCTATCTACAATAATGTGACTCTTTGGCATGACTGTCCCAATCACAGATGAAACAACAGTACTCTGCAGTTCTAGTAACAGAGCAATGACCTTCAGATCTCCACTGACATTCCAGTTGTACTTGCTGGATGTGCTTCAGCAACATTTCCATATTTTCGTAGGTTTCTTTCATGTGTGCTGCATAGCCAACAGGTATTGAAGGATAAACATTGCCACTGTGTTTCAGAACAACTTTGAGGCTTAACATTGACAAATCAATAAAGAGATGTCACTCTTAAGGGTCATGGTCACAACTCAAGGCAGAGAACAATCCTTTCATGTCAGAGATTGTCAACTGGTGCAAAATATTTGGTTATATCATCTTGGCAGGTTTGAAAAACAGAAATTTCCATACCTGGTGAAGCAAACACCATTCCTGTAGTCTTGAAGCCAGAAATTCAGCTTTTGCTTTTGACAGACTCAAATCTCTGACCAGATCGTTTAATTCTGACTGTGTTATGAGATGTGGATTGCCTGAGGAGCATGGTTCAAAATCCAGATCAATGGCACTGCCAGTTCCCTGCAATGCTTGGAACTCACTACCTGACAATGTTGTTACATCCTCAAACCCCCAAATCTTTAACCTTAAACTAGCTACTGTGGACTTCCCTCCATACCTAAGAGGTCTGTAAAAGGGCATACATAAGCGCACTAGTGTTCCTACCATCCCGTCCTACTGTCCCCATTTATTCGTATTCATTTATTATTATGCATATGCTTATACCTATCTATACCTTAATGTGTATATATTATATTCCTACTAATACTTGTTTTTCTCATATATGCTTGACTAAATAAATAAATAATAAATGATAATAATTCAAAGCAAAGATTGACAAAACAAGATAAAATTATAATTAGGAGACCCACTAGGAAAATGTAACCATTTATTCCAACATATTATTCAGCTACTAATGAATAGATTGAATTCATTATCCTGGTAAGTCATGCTCTTTAAATCTTAGACTAAAGTTTAAGAGGTAAGGGGCTTAGGAAATGAATCTCATTTATTACAAGATATAGTAAGTTCTGTTTAACACACATTCTAATGGAATGTGTGTTTCATATCCAGGATGTCCTACAAAATGATCTTTGTTTTATAATAAGGCAGTTGGTTGAAAACATTCATGGTGTAGAGCAAACAGTGAATGATACAACATTTTAAGCGTAAGGTGATAACTTTCCATTTCATAGCCATTCCATTAGGGTCACATACTCTTTTTAACACACAGCTAGGACTGATAAGCTATCACTCTATTTTACAGCCCCAATTCAAAGAGGTAAAATTTAAAGTACAGTTTTGCTTCTACAAAGTAATATTTCCACTACCAAAGCTTGTATAAATGGAAAGATCATGGAACTGGAATTCTTTTTCATCTCTGTGCTATAAATCTTACTACCAATACATTATGCATATCATTATTTAAATACCATATCCAAATGTATTTTTGTGGCTGATCTTAATTTTGCATATACTTTTAAAGTAGCATTCATTAAAAAATAATCTGTGCGAATTGATGGCTGGACCATCTATCATTGCATCAGACACATTTCCAAAACCTTTTGTGACAATGTCTTGCACATCACGTAGCTTCAATGAGAACATTATTGTTTTATTCTACACTGAAAACTACCCTTAACTGTCAAAGAGAGTAAAATCTTTAAAAAATGGGACACTGCCATTTAAAATGTAGTTAGTGAGTGAGTGAGTGAGTGAGTTGGTTAGTTAGTTAGTCACTAGCTAGCTAGCAAATGTATAGGTCACCCATCTCATATACGTGACTCTGGATGGTCCACAACTAAAACAGAATAAAAACAATTAAAAACAACAAAAATAGCATCAAACTAGCAGCTGAGAACACTCACAACCACTCAAATGAACTATGACACAGGTTCCCTTGTGCCATCAGGACCCAGTCTTAACGGCAAAATCAGGTTTTTAGTGCCCTGCAAAATGTCAGCAGAATCAGGACAAGTCTAATTTCTGGGGGGATAATGTTCCAGAGGGAGGGTGCCATAGCAGAGAAGATTCTCTTCTGGGGACTAGATACGTGATACTCTTTTGCATACTGGACCCAGAGCATGCTTCTCCTGTCAGATCTAACAGGATGGGTTACTAGAACAATTACTAGAGCAAACTACTATAAAAATTGTTTTGTGGAGGGTTGCATATTGAATGTGTATGGATCTTTCTTTATAGTACTTGAGGATCCCTTCATCTTTCATAGTATCTGCTTGTCCAATTCAAACAGGCAGGGTTCGGTGCTCTCCAGGTTCCTTTGATTAAACAATGCCATCCACCAGGATCCTGGATGCTTGCCTTCTATGTAACAGTGCCTTTATTCTGGAATGTGGTTACCTCCAAGATTGGAATGAGCCCCACAATAATGATGTTTTGAAGGGGGTAAAGATGTGATTCTTCTCTCAGATCTTTGGTGAGCATCAGTGCAGTCCCCTTTTCCTTTTTTGGTTCCGTCTGACTTTGTTATTTCTGCCATCTTTGCTTTAGTTTCTTGTTTTGTTTCTAGTTTTCTCTTGTTGTTTTCTTGTTTTCAATGTTTCTTCAACATTTTGTAAATGAATAGAATAGAATAGAGCAGTACAGTATAATACAATACACAATGTAATATAAACAGGATTTCTGATGGCTTTCGGAATTTCAAGACTAAAACTTGATTTTGCTTTAAAATGCAAATAGTATTGTATAATATCACAAGGTACTGGACAAACAATGAAGTAAAATATGCTGATAGGAAAATAAGGTCTTCAAGACTGACATTAAAAATTAAACAAAATAAACAATGAATTCAGTAAAAAGTCCATCTTCTACTCTTCTGGGTATGTTTACAAGCTTTAAGTAGGATAAAAATGTTACTGTTCAAAGGGAGCAGGAAGTCTGAATAAAAGATGGCAATGTAGGATCTTCTCTTCCTGGTTGTTTCTACCCATCCCATCTGATCAGGCAGGTGGGGTATATTCCAAGTCCCATCTGCCAAGGAGATACCCTTTTCCTTCATGGTAATTATCTCTCCACAGATTAGATTGTCCCTGTCCCTGTTGCCTTTTTACAGGCCCTGAAGATTTTACTCTATGCTTGAACCAGGGACCTTGGGATGGGACAGAGTCCATGGTTAATGCTGAATGCTGATTGTTGTCTTTATAATTTTCTATATCTTTTTATCATTTAAATATTTTTATCCACTCAGAGTCATCATATATTTGAAATAGGCAGCCATATAAATCTGTTTAATAAATAACCAAACAAACAAATAGTCTATTTTCTTTTGAATTCATGGTGATAGAGCCCATAGGTGCTCTGTTAATCATAGGGCTGGAACATTTGTGACACCCATTTTTCATACATTCAGTCCACTGCCCATTCCAACCAACTTCTTCAAACTTTTCAAATATTCCTTGGATATGAAAATGTGTTTACACCCACGCCAGGACTTGGCTAATTGATCCACTATGGTATGCTTTGGTCTGGTGAGGTTTGTCACTTCATCACATATCTTTCCTGTCCTCTCCATTCTGGCAACACTCCTGATTTGTGCTCCTGTGGTTTGAGAACAATAAGTCATAATAGAATTGAATAAACTGTAATGTTTTTCACTGAAGACAAATTTGATTGCAGCCAAAGGGCACTATTAATACTCTGAAGAATGGAGTAAAGTTTCAGCCTCTGAATGCTGTGACAGAGAATAAACCTCATTAGCCGATGTTTCATTTGCAGATCAGAGAAGATTTCTTTTTAAATTTTTAATTGAAGATAAACTCCTAGAACAAAGAAAGAATGAGTACTTTTTTCTAACACAAAAGCTCTTTTCCTTTTATTTTCCTTTAGGTTTTGCATTATCACATTTATATGGCACTATGGGAATCCTGACCTCATGAAATATAAAAAATAAGGATGATAGGAAAAAATATATTTTTAATAATGATGCATATAACTGTGGACTTTTCTTTCCCCCTGAATAAAGAGTACAAGTGCAAATACTTCTGACCCAGTATTTCTTTCAGGAGCCCATACCACCATATCATCTATAGCCTAATTTTAAATGGAAAGGTTCACAAAGGGACATGTCATTTTTCTTTCTTCTCAACTGCAGATTGAGATCCTATAAGTATAGTGTATGTGAAAATGCTCCCTACAAGTATCCCAGTTCTTTCTTAATCATGCACTTAAGCTAAATAATACATTGAATGTGTCATAACCAGGAGAACAGTCATGATAAAAAGTGATTTAACCCCTTTTTATTCTACAAAATAATACTTTCTTTTCTTTACCTTGGGACTAGTTGTCATTTATAATTTCTGACCCAGGAAGACATAATGGATTTACAATGAAACCCTGATGCTTTTTCCAAGTAACATGGAGATGGCAGAAAATAAGCACCCATTACATTAGTATTGTAGACACCCCCTCCTTTCAAAAAATAAATAACAGAATCTCCTAGAACTGTTCAAAAATGAGTATATGTTTGTGGAGCTTTAAAAAAAAATCCAAGAAAGCATTTGGGGTAAAAAGAATTATGAACTTCTGAACTTTCTATTCTGTGACACTAAGAGACAATGCAGCTCCTTGCTGCCTTCTCCCAGACAAATGATTGGGGGAGGGGGACAGAAGATAGAGAAGTTGCCCACCATGGAGCAGGAGGGATGGAAACATGTAACCATGAAGTTCTCCAAGCAGAATTAGTCAACTGCTCCTTTACACACCAAAATAAATACAGCAGCTTTGCTAAGTACAATATTTTGCAAATTTTGCTTCGCACATCTTCTGGATTTTCAGTTGAGCAAAACTTCTTGTGTTGGTACAGTTAATTATTTGCCTAATGAAATAGAGAGTTGCTCTTAGAATTGTGAAACCGTGGTGACGCAGTGGTGAGAATGCAGTATTGCAGGCTAACTCTGCTCACTGCCAGCAGTTTGATTCTGACCGACTCAAGGTTGACTTAGTCTTCTATCCTTCTGAGGTTAGTAAATGAGGACCCAGATTGTTAGGGGCAATATGCTGACATTGTAAACCACTTAGAAAGGCCTGTAAAGCACTATAAAGCAGTATATGAGTCTAAGTGCTATTGCTGTCCAGTAGCTAAAGAAATTATTTCCAAGAAAAGAATTTTAGTAATTGTCCTTTTCTTTAGTTTCACCATTATATACAAATAGATCTCTAACCATATTTGAATTCTTATTTTAAAGCAGTGCTTTATCCCAAAACTCTTGCTTAATATACACTGTGGTTTCTTTTCTTTTTTTTAAAGGAAGAGTTAAGGGTTAAATATATCTAATAATATAAGTATTCTTATCTCACTTAGAGACAAAACTCAGTTGAATTTGCCTCCAAAGAAATATGCAACAGATTGAATATATAAGGCATCAATAAGTATTCTACTTACTGCGGTCTGAAATGGTACACCTGAGAAAAAAGTTTTTCTTAACTCTTCTACTACTTCGGGGAAATAAAGTCCAAAATACCCATTATACTCTTATGTACAGATGGTAACCCAATAGTTTTGTTTCTCTGTTTGAAGATTCTTTGGATGGGGGATGAAGGAAGGACACTGAACAGTAGTAGGAAAATAGCTGAGAGAAAAAAGCAAGAAATTTATAATCTTTTTTTTCTGGCAGTGGATGCTGCTGTTTAAGAAAATGCTTGCTGCTTATCCTCTGCTGCACTTTATTGTACACCATTGGGTTAATCAAGGTTCTTCCCAAAAGGAGGAGTGTCAGAGAGATGAAAATCTATCAGAATGAAAAAGCCCCCTTGGTCTTCTTTTTAATTTCTAGTTAAGTGTTGCATCAGGGTAGGCAACCTGGTGCCCTCCAGATGTTTTGAACAAAGCTCTCATAATCTCTGGAGATTGGCCATTTGGGCAGGGCCTTGTAGTCTCCAAGCATCTGGTAGATATTAGTTGTCTGACTTTTTATATACATACATACATGCACACATATACATACACATACACATACCTGCAGTGGATAGACAATGGCTAAAATGATGATGATGATGATAATCCAAAAAAATCCAACCCCAAATAATTCTTCCTTTGCTCAGTTCATTACTGAGATTCATTAAGTGTGATACATAGCAAACCCAAAAGACAAACCAGAAATGCTGAACAATGTATTTAATATATTGAGTTAAACTATTTTAAATATGTTACTACATTAAGAAGCTGTCTTTATTGAATAGTCGATGCTGCTGTCAACAAGAAATTGTTGATTTCTGATTGAACCCGCCCTTCGTTATACTGAGAGAAAAATATCACTTGCTAAGAGATATTACTGTTGGTTCATTTATTGCCAGATTGTCTCAGAAGACAAAAAATCACACAGCATATGGCGCACATGCATGCACACATACATGCAAAAGTAGGTTGAATGGGGATCAATAGGGCTTCATAGCCAGGTCTTTGTAATTTCTGTTACCTTGCCTTTTCTGCAAATTACTCCTGCCAATGGAAGAACACAAGAGTCTCATCAAAGCTTCACTATTTTTAATCTCTGAGAGTGGTCTTGATTTTCTCTTTCAGCATGTTTCTCCACTTCTAGTTTTAATCTTCATCTTTGCATTTCCCAAACTTTATTTCTTTTTCCTTAATTAATAAGACCAGATTCACTTCACACCTTGAGAACCTCATCTACAGGTTCTCATTCCCCTTAAGTAACTGTAGATAGCTACCCTAACTTTAATCTCACCAACTCCTTATATAGGATCTAGTTCTTTCTCTCAGCTGTGTGTTGCCCTATTAGGCTTCTTTCTTAGTCCCAGAATTGAATTTATAACTTCATCACCTTTGGTGTTGGGCTTCCAGTAATTCTCCCTCAGATCTCCCTCTAGATCATACCATACTCTATGGAATCATTTAGACAAACTATGCTCAGCTTTCTCTGACATGGAAGTAATAGATTTTAAACTAATCTTTTGAATAGGTCAGCTATTTTTGAAGCTGTATTCAGAACATCAAATGTGGTAAATGCCAGAGTAGCTATGTCTAGATTGATTTGAGACTTAAGTATGCTTTTTATAGCAGAACAGCCTAAAGGAATGAAGGAAATGAAAATTGTTGGTGACAAGTAACAGAGACAGAGCAAATGCAACATCCCACAATCATGTAAACAGACTGAACAGAAAGTTCCCATGCTTTCTAGAGAAAATCTTGTACACGTGTCACTTTTCAAAAATATCATCTCCAGGAATCCACATCTGACTCCATTCATAATAATTCATGAATTTATAAGAATTAACTCTATAGGATTCAGGGAACCACAGTAATTAAGGTGTTCAACTAGAGCTTCAGAGGTCCAGGTTCAAGCTCATACTTGGCCACAGAATATGCAAGGGAACTTTGGATTCCTCTGTCTTTGCTCATTCTACCCCAAAAGATTGTGGGAGATCTCTATATAAGTTCCATTGAAAGGAAAGTTTTTATACAAATGCAGCAGATAAATTCAGGTAAATAAGCCACCCACCCAAATAAACAAACCTGATCTAACATATCTAGCTATTGTTGATTTCAGTGATATAGTAAGCAAGTGTGTAAATCTTTCCCACTGTAGAAATGGAGAAGGAATGAGATGGTTAGCAAAGCATGAATAAAACACTGGAAAGAAAGAAGGCATTACAAACAAAAAATAAAAAAACCTTTAAAGTGATTTATCCTTGATTCTCTTGGGTACAGATATTCCCCATTTAGCAGCCACAATTGGGAGCAGCAACTTGGACTTTAAGTGAAGCAATGAAGAGAAGAATTATGCGATCACAACTATATTTACGATTTTGATTTATTTGCTTACTTACTGATTTAAATTTCTATAACTGCCCATCACAATCAGGGCTTCCGGGTTATATACATCATCAAAACATTAAAAAAAATACAGAATAGAAATCTAATAATAAATAAATAAATAAATAAAATATATGTTCCATAGATGTTAATATAATCAGAAAATAGCAATAGCAAAAGCAATAGTTCTTAAACTTATATACCGCTTCACAGTGCTTCACAGTCCTCTCTAAGTGGTCCTCATTTTACTGACCTTGGAAGGATCTAAGGCTGAGTCAACCTTGATCCAGTTGGGATCAAACTCTTGGCAGTCAGTAGAATTAGCCTACAATACTGCATTCTAACCAATGCACCACCACGGTTCTCTGTAAGGGTCTTACTAATCTACATTCTAAAATTACACTTGTTAATTGCTACATGTCCAGGTAAATCTGTAGTACATTTTTAGTGGCACGTCAGTCATGCCCTCGTGACCCAGGTATGAGCACATAGCCAGGCCTTCACAGCCTTACCAAAGGTCAGCAGGGTCGTGGTCACCCTGATCTCTGAAGGGAGAGTGTTCCAGAGTGCAGACACTACAGCAGAGAAGGCATGTTTCCTAGTCCCTGCCAGCCAACATTCCTTGGCTGATGGGTCCCATAACATGCCCAACTTGCCAGACTGAATTGGATAAGAAACAGCTGGAAGAAGATGGTGCCTCAGGTAATCTCATTCCAAGTCATGGAGGGCTTTAAAGGTTACAACCAGCACCTTGAATTGCACCCGTATACACATTAGCAACCAATGCAGCTCATGCAGCAATAGTATTACATGTGTCGAATATCCCATGCCATTTATTACCTGTGCAGCTGCATTTTGCAGCAGTTGAAGCTTCCAAGTACTTTTCAAGGGCAACCCCATGAAGAGAGCATTGCAGTAATACAAACAAGAGGTCACAAGGGCATGACTGACATGTGATTAAAATGCACTACAGATTCACCTGAACATTTAACAATTAGCAAGTGTCCATAATTTTAGAATGTAGATTAATACAGTCAAATTCCTGATAGGAGAAAAGGTAACTTTGAATGTAATTTCATTGAAAGGTGTGGTTTATTTTTTTACATAATAGAGAGTGATAATGCAATTGCACAGATGTTGTACACAGAAGCTCACAGCTTGACCTGCATCTGGCAGCTATTTTCCAAAGTCATCTAATTCTGCTCTCTCATCTTAAGAAACATTAAGGAAAAAGAGAGGAGGGAGAGAGAGAGAGAGAGAGAGAACTAGCTTGTGAAGGCCATCTGTTTTTGTTAATGTGGACTCAAGTTTTAATTTTGCTGCTAACAGCAGAGTTATGTCAAAAGTATTTAAAGAAAAGCTGTGACTTGCTAAATCCTGCCCCTTGTTAATTAAAAACAGAGTTCTAAAGCTTCACTTCCTCAGTGCATTTCTCTCATCTATTGCCACTGCACAAGCAATAAGCATAAGTATTGCAGTTGTGCGATACTGAACCAATCTTTCATCTACAAAGAGTGAAATACTACTTTGGGGCATTTTTATTTTCAGAAAAAGTCTAGCTAGAAACATTGAAGAGATATTTTAAAGTAACAGGAGGTTACAAAATTATCTATTTATTCATAAACCATAGAGAGGCAACTGCATAGAGGCAGATGTGTTATGAAGCTTTTCTTCTATTTCCTTCACTTGTTCCTACCTTCAGCACAATTATGCTCTGGTAACCTCTATTTATTGTCATGTCCTAGTGATATTGCTTTCCGTCACATAGTTTAGCATCATTATAAACCATTCCAGTCTTAAAATAGTATTTTCATGCTTCCTCTAGAACAGAGGTGTCAAACACAAGGCTCGCAGGCCACATCTGGCTCACGGTTTCCCTGCATCTAGCTTGCAGGACACTTCCCCAGAGTGGCTGTGGTATGGGGACCAGAGACCTTGGGGGAGGGGAGGGAGGCAACAGTCATGGGGGAGAGGCAGGGG
>JANHFO010003170.1:61198-73349 GCA_032468095.1 Pareas carinatus | reverse complement strand
CCAGAGCAGTGCCAGCATAATCAGAGAGTGCATTGTACAGAGTGTCCCATCTGTCTCTATCCGCACTCTATCATTGGGAGCTGCTTTGTTGCACCCTCCCCCTCTAGCACTCCTTTTACTGAGCCCAAATCAATTGAAACATTTCCTGCTACCATTGTAAAATTCCCTGCTGCCAATAGCACCGTGTCATCTCTGGAGCACACCATGTTGTCTGATACCCTTCCAGAGACCGTGCCCATGCCGAATCACGGCACACTGACGGCTTCCTCGCAGGGCTCTTCCTCTGCCACTAAATCAAGGCGCCAGCCTGTTTGGACTGACGAGGAGACCCGGGCCTTCATCCAGGTGTGGGGTGATGACGCGGTGCAGAGTGCCCTGGCATCAAACTATCGCACAGTTGCACAGTTCCAGTGGATAGCGGATGAAATGCGAGCCCGGGGTTACAACAGGGATTGGGAGCAATGCCGCGAACGTGCAAAGGTCCTTCGACGGGGCTTCAAAGAGATAGTGGATGGGAACAGCAACGCTGGCCACGGACGCCGCGTGTGGCCTTATTACGAAGAACTTAATCGATTTCTTTGCATCAAGCAAAATCTGGTCGTTCCACGGCTTTCAGGGAGCAACCCGAGGCCTCCTGTGGACCGCCGGCGACGCGAGCACAGAGAAGCGCAGGATGCCCCCTATGAGCCGTCCTCATTAGGCAAGAGCGACAAAGGGACTTTCGAAGAGCCAGACGGGGACTGCCTGTTGTTGCCGGAGCCAGCAGGATCTCAGCAGAACGAAGCCAACATGGATAACCAAGTGGCATCTCCAGCAGCAAATTCTGATATTTCCATGGATGGTAGTGTTGGTCCCGGCACTCCCACCGATCCTTTGCCATCCAATGACTCAGTTACTGGTGAGTTTTGCTTGGATTTGCCGTGTGTCTTTTAAACGGGTTTTGTATAATGTGTTGCTTCAGCCCTCTGGATTTCTAAGCGCCTTCTTTTCAGTTAGTTTGGACGCAAAGGCAGGCGACTTAATGATGTGTTTGAAATATCATCAGATAAATGTCAGAATACCTGAGAGAGACTGAGTAGAACTGCGTCATTCAGGGCAGCAGGGTGTGCCTTCTCTGCCTAACTCTTTCTCCTACAGACCACAGCATATGATTGCTCTAAGCAAATGTTGATATTCAGCGGCATAATTTCAATAATGCTTTTGGGTTCCAGTTTCTCGCTCTTCCTTTCACGTAAACGGGGCTGCCTTGGTATAAAACCTGGATTTCTTAGGGCAAAGGATATTCTTTAATAAGCATACCCGCTGACACCGATCCTTGCCTCCACAATGCTCCTATCTTTTTTTATATGTTTCATTTTAATTAGACGCTCTCTCTTTTTTTTTGGTCTTTGTTCCTGCAGCGCCAAACCTGCGCCCCCGGCCCCTGACCGCTGCAGAGAGGATGCGGAATCTCCGTTGCCGTCAAAGGAAGAGACGGGGGGATACTTTGAAAGAGCTGATGGAAGTCACCTCCCAGGCAACCAGTGAACTTGTCCGGACATTGTCCGACCTCACCCATAAAGAGGTGGCTTCTTTTGAGCGTGCTTACAAGGAGGATCTGGCAGCCCGGAAGGACGAGATGGAGCAGAGCGCCGAGGACATTGGAAGGCTTGTAAGCGCATTGGAATCAAGCGATCAAACTCTGAAGGAGCAGCTAAGCAGCCAGACCAGCGTACTGCAAGGCATCTTGGAGGTTATGAAAGACATTCGGGGCAGAACATCGTACAGTCCTCCCTATCCGTCACAGTATTACGATTTCCCAGGCCCCAGCATGATTCACGCAAGTGGTACTTCCTCAAATGGCCAGGAGATGCCGTGCCCCTCCCCTTCCAGCCTTCCATTTCCTTCCCAGCAGTCTGCCACCAGCAATGGAGATGTCTCTCCCAGGAAGCGGATGAAATGAAGCCATTGGGCGGAACGGCCCAGCTGATTTTAGCGTCCTGGTGGAAACCAGCTCTCCAGTTCTTTGTTCTTGTTAGGACACATATATTGCTTTCCTTAACTGCCTTCTCGCATAGTTAGAACATATTCTCATCCCCCTCATGTGTGTCTCCCCACAGCGTTAACGTTGTGGAAACAGCCGCCAGCAAATGTACATCTAGGTTTATTATTACTGGGTTTTGTTTTGTTTTTTAGCCTACCTATGTTAGTTTTCCTTCCATCCTATTTCCAAAGGAATGCAGTGTTTGATGTACAAGAATGATTTTTTTAAAAAAACAAAAAACACCACATACTTAAAACACATTGCCGGGTACCTGTAAGAAGGTAATCTTTGAAAAGTAATAAAACTGCACTGTTGTTCCAAGTTGTTCAACATGTGTTTAAAGGTAGTTTTCAGGCTTTTTAGGGTTGCTAAGCTGGATCAAATGGTGTGCCGATTCAGCTTTCCGTCTTTCAAAAATGGCTGCCCAATTACCACAGAAAAGCTTTTCGTAAGATAGTGATGGTGTGAACCTTTGGGGGCTCGATGTGTCAATGTTGAACCTGACTCTGCTGGTGTGTCACGCACATACATGTGGACAAAAGAAAAACAGTTCTTGACACAATCGTTTTATCTTTTTTTTAAAAAAAATGCAATCCAATCATATGTTATGTACAGGTAGTCTTTAACCTAACAACCGTTCCTTTGATGACCTTTCAAAGTTATGACGCTGGAAAAAAGTAACTTACAACCGGTCCCTCACGCTTAAAACTTGCAGCATTCCCAAGGTCACATGATCAAAATTTGGCCACTTGGCAACCAGCAAGTATCTATAGCGATAGCACTTAGCAATCACACTTAGACTTACATACCACTTCATAGTGCTTTGCAGCACTCTCTTGAGGGGTTTACAGATTCAGCCTATTGCCCCCAACAATCTCGGCCCTTATTTTAGTGACCTCAGAAGGATGGGAGACTGAGTCAATCTTGAGCCCGTCAGGATCGGACTCCAGGCTATGGGCAGAGTTGACCTGCAATACTGCATTCCAACCACTGCACCATCGGGGCTCTTTTAGGACAATTGCAGCTTCCCAGGATCATGTGATCACCATTTGCAACCTTCTCAGCTGGCTTCAGACAAGTAGAGTCACTGAGGCGGAGTGCTGTTTCGCTTTACGATCTCATGGTTCACTTAACAACTGGTGGTTTGTTTAACAACCACTGCAAAAGTCATAAAATTGGATGCCACTCATTCAGTCACCACTTTGACAAATTCTGATCTCAGTTGCGGTCATAAGTTGGGAACTATCGGTATTCCATAAAGGAACAACCAATAATGACAAAAATAAAATACATGTAAAATAATAATGGAAAAAGCTTACGATAGAATATCCAACCTGATAGTTGGGTTCAGAATAGTGCACTGAAAATTAACCTACTTTTATTAGTAATTTTGTCTGAAGTGAGGGGAAAAATATGAAATGCATTTAATTTGATTAACATCAGTTAATGACTTTTGTTGCTGAGATAAGTCTGAAATTGAAGGTAAGTATTGTGCACAGCAGACCCGAGCAAGCGGCACTAATTTCATGTCATTCGGTTTCTTTTCTCTGTTTTAATGTTTAATGCCAAAATTAATGTCCAGCCAAAGTGCCTAGAGGAAAAATTGTGAGTACTGTAAAGCATTTGCTAGATTTTTTAAAGGCACTGAAAGTTTCCGCTATTCAATTCCAAGCATTCAAAATGTTTTGTTCATAGTGGCAGTTTTTATTCCTGCAAAGTGTTTTTTTCACCCAGATCCTGAAGTTAAGACCTCAGGCTGAGAATCACCTGACTCCAGATGCTACCCTGGAATTCTGCTAACTGCATCTCTAGCCATTCAGTTTATAGCCGTTGAAAATAATTTAATTCCACAGTGCTGTAGATTACTCCATCTCGATACTTAATTATTTTCATTATCTGTTCTAAACTTCTGAATTGATTAAATCCTCCACTCAAACCGATTAACGATTGAATTTAAAATGTGCAGGTTCCTTGTATGCAAGAATTTCATTTCATTCAGCAGAGACCCAATCTAACCTTGAAATGTTCTTTTAATCATCAAAAATGCTTTCAGGTTTTAGTTCTTACTCACATTTGATCATTTGAAGTTTAGTTTCAAAGGCTTTTATGTATCCAAGCATAACATAAAACATCAGGGTTTTGCCAAAACCTCGTAAATGTATTACTTTCATTCATATGAACCGAAAGGGCTGTAAAAACATCGATGTGCTGAGCCATGTACAGTCCCTGAGCTGATGAAACTTCAATTTTTTTCCCCCTCAACATATAACTTAATTTCTTCACACCGCCACACGAATCTTTTGAGTACGTTTCCTCAAGTCAACCACTTAATGTTGTGCATCAGCAGTCCTATGCTGGTTGAACTTCCTGCAATAGTGCAGAAAATTGTGCTTGTGAAGGGATTAAGCCGCTGTAAAATTGCCTATTTTTGTTATCATTAGATCATGTAGTTCTGTGAATCCTGCTTTGCCACGCAACACCTGGTGGTTAATGCAATGAAACTGCACATTTGGCTGCCCAAAAACTTCCGCAAACAGTTTGACGAATCCACCCGTTTATCCCACTGTATTGGGTGTCTCATCTGTCATCACAGACACAATTTTAGACATAACAAAGCTTAGGTCATGGAGTATTTTTACAACATTGCTTGTTTTGTTCCCTGATACATCATTTATTAATACTGTTCCTAGCTTTAGCGGCTCTTCTCTCATGGACCATTGGAAAATTTATCCAATGAGCTGACATCAGTGGTTTCATCAAGATAAATAAAAAAATATTTAGAATTGTCTAAGCCGCCCTTTTAATTGGTGTCCTTTGGGCATTACCGCATCTCTCTGTCTTTAATGCTATTTCTGCTGACTTGTAAATCAAAAATCTGCTTAATAATAACCTTTATTTTGCCTACCTTGAAACAAAAAAGTTGCACATTTTAGTAGTTTCTTTAATAACTTCCTTCACTGAAGGCTTTTTCCATGCTGAACTATGGAGAGAGCAATGCTGAAACTTGCTGATGGTTAAATTTGTAGGTCTTAAGAACTTTAAGGAACTTAATTTGATTTGACACTGAGGTGTAGCTGCTGAGAAAATATATTTCTTCCTTTCTTCCTCACTTCTTTCCAAAAGTCAGTGATTATTTGTTTCAAAATGTCCTTTTTTGCATTCCATGTTCTGCTTACTACTGTTTCATGACACAATATTTGCCCTTTCTGTCAATAGCGTCGTATTTCTCAATCCATTCCTCTTGAAAGTTTCTACCATTTCCTTTATCACTCAATATAATAATTATATTTTGAAGTTTCCCCCATAACAGGGCTAGCACATTGAAGAAATAAAACTTTCACATTACAAACTATGAAATTCACAGGAAATGAGAAATATTAATGTATTCAAAATATCAGCCCTTGGTATTTGCCTTGCCAAGGATGCAGGCTGGTTCTATGGAAGATTCTCCTTTGTCTTCCATAGAAGCAAAGCAGGAAAAATTAAAAGTGACCGATTGGACTCCATCAAAACCAGCCTCTAAAAAAAAAATCTTATTTTCAGACTAATTACTTAGAATGTGTTTTTAACCTTGTGCTCTTTCGGACTGGTTATTTTAGGTGAGTCTGTATGTTGTACGTCTAAAAAGCAAACCATGAAGAATATTTGTGATGGGGTATAGTTTTCAGAAAAAGGAAGTTGACATATTCAAAGGATATATATATATTTCCCTTGGCTATCCCCATTTCGGTCTCATACGCTTTGTAAATCTCAGACTGATCTTTCCCTGTGTTGGGGTACTTGCATCCCATTGTAAAGAACTTTAAAAACTGTATTTTTCAGCAAGTACATAACTCTTAAGGAAAGTATGTTAAAACTGTTGTGATATGTACAGGGCATATTTCTCTAAAAGTAACTGAGATAGAGTGCAGCTGTAAAGAAACATACAGCTGAAAGAACCCTTGCCTTGAGTTTATTTCCTGTTATTCTACCTGATTTAGAGAGTTCCAGTCATTTAAGCTATGGTGAATCTCTAAGCTGTGTTTAAAAGCACAGGTTGAAAAGAGAGCAAGTGCCTTCGACTCACATTTCTGAAGTATTCATTTTGGTTTGAAATAATTAGTTCAAAAGCGCAGGTAGTCCTCAACTTATGACCACAATTGGCCCCAACATTTCCATTGCTAAGTGAAATGATGTGCTTATCAGGCAGTTGTAGAAAGTAATCAAATGACGCCGTTGCAAGCGTCCAAATTTTGATCACATGACTGGGGATGCTACAACAGTTAGTTGCAAGCTTCAAAAATGGTCACAAGTCACTTTTCAGTGCCGTTGTAACTTAGGTCACTAAAAGAATGGTTGTAAGTTGGGGACTATCCATTGTTGTTTGAAATGGTACAATACTTTGGGAAATAAAACATCTTCCCCAGCCCAGAGTATTTCTTAGCAGGTGAGAAATGTCTATGGGAAGCATTTGAGTTCCCTCTGGAAACTTTGAAAAATACTCCTCCATGGAGATACATTCTCCGAAAAATACTGGAAAGTATATGTGCCTTTTGGAAGCTCCACAGGCCACGTGAGAGCCTGGCCCTCTTGTGCGTCTTCCCAAAGGCTGTGTAAGAGCGCATCATGCTCCCATGTGGTCTCTGCAGCCTCAGGAAATAGGAAAAAGGAGGCGTGCTGGCATGTCTCTGAAAACAACATGGCTCCTCGCTCGTGACATGCATGTCACAGTTTCGCCATCGTTGCTATAAGACGTGATGCAGCCGTCGGCCATTAAAATCATAACCACAGTGGGCGTGGTTTTGTATGCTGCCTGCATCCCGCGAATGGGGCTTGGCTTGTTTACACGGACCGGTTGCTAGCATGCCGATGACTGATGCCAGTCCATGGATTGGGGGTTGGGGACCCCTGTTTTAAAGTGAAACAAAACTGAACAATCCCCCCCCTGCCCTCCCTCTGGTTGCTGAGGAGTGTGTGATGGACCAGTTTACAGTAGAAAAAACAAGTCTGGTTCAGATCTGATTCGGGGCCTGCCATCTGAAGCGATAACAGTCTCTCCTCGGACCGTGTCTCCTCTTGCAGTGGTCAAACTGGAAACAACTAAGGATCTCAGCCCCTGGAAGACCAGCAGAATAATCGTGGATGACGGATCCACTCCATTTGAGGCGGAGAGTAGAAATGGACAGGAATTTCCCAGGAATACAGGATGAATTGGGTAGCCATCTGTGAAAGTGTCTGTGATAGAGAATAGCTGCCGTGAAGTATTGAAGACATCACTGGAGCCTGCACCGTTCGTCCTACTAAAGATTTAAGATAACTGCCTCTGTGGAAACAGTTACGTAGGAAGTGAGTCACGAATTGGTTGACTTCTTGTCTGCTTCCTCAAAATTCAGTCTTAAATGTGTCCGGGCAAGCTTTCCTGTTGAGGTCTGCGTTGCCTCCATCTACACCTGGCATTCCAGCTGTGGGAGTGGCTTGAGAGGAGAGTGGATGGGTCATGATTTGCATGCCACGTTCCCTTATCGCTCGTCGGCTGCTTCATAGCTGCCAGGGATTCAATTTTGTATTATGGGCGCTTAACGAATTGTTTTTGCATCAACTTTTCTGCCCCATTTTGCAACCTTATGTCGTACGTAATGAGAGCTGCAAATAAAGCACAGGTAGTCCTCCACCTATGACACAGCTGAGCCCAAAATCTATGTTGCTAAGTGAGACAGTTAAGTGAATTTTGACCCTATTTTATGACACATTTATTAACTATCACTGCAGTTAAGTTAGTAACGCGGTCATTAAATGACATCTGGCTTCCCCATTGACTTTGCTTTGTCAAAAGGTGACCACCCCACCCCAGGACATTGCAACCGTCATAAATAATGAGTCGCCAAGCGGCCAAATTTTGATCACGTGGCCACGGGGATGCTGCAATGGTCGTAAGTGTGAAAAACGATTGTTATATGTCGAGGACTACCTATAATTTATAAAATGTATGTGTCGGGCAATTCCCAGCAATGGGGTTGGTTTACAGATGTTAAGACATTTAAAAACAAAGAACAATATAAAAAGACAAAAGAAGAAAGATGAGAAAATAAGGAAACAAAGGATAAAAAAGGGTGTCACTCATTCTCTCCAAGGGCCTGGGCAAAGAGCCAGGTGTTTAAGCCCCTTTGAAATACTAGAATAGTGGTGGCAAACCTATGGCACGGGTGCCAGAGGCGGCACTTGGAGCCCTCTCTGTGGGCACACATGCCATCGCCCCAGCACAGATTTCTTTATTAGAATGCCAGAGGGATGTGGGGCTCCCCTCCCCTTCTCCATGTACGCCTGTGAGCATTTCTGACATCACCCGCCCCTCTGGCCAGCAGTTCAATGGGAGCGCTTCCTCCTCTCTCTGGATTAAGGTGGGCAGCTCAAATGTAGTGTGGAGTCTGTGGCGAAGGTGAGAGAGGAGAAGAGTTAGGTTGGAGGGGAGCATAGCTCACAATGAGCCCCAGAAGCTGGGGTTGACCGCCGGAAGGCCCGCGAAAAGCTCATGTAGGTTGCGGGAGGGGTATAGGAGGGGTCACCAATGGCCGCGGGAGGGCGCGTCTTGCCATGTTGGCACTTTGCGATAAATAAGTGGCTTTTGAGTTGCAGTTTGGTCATTCAGTGTCTAAATGGTTCGCCATCACTGCACTAGAAGCATGGGAATCATTTTTTAAAAAAGTGGGGGTCCTTATTCTACAGGGCAGGTATGCTTCTGGGGTCCAGACATCTGTGATTCTTTAATCAATGGAACCTAGAGTGCACCAACTTTGCCAGATCAAACTAATGGAGCAGATACTATGTACTTTTATTGCAATAAATAGAGGGTTAGTTTTTTTGCCCAAAGTGATTCCATTTTTTAAAAAAAGTCCGTTCATTATCAGGAACTGAGGCTCCCATATCGGACTGCAACTTCCAACAGGAAAGTTGCAGGTAGCTAAGAATAATACATTGTACAAGTACTAAATCTACATTTTCCAAGAAGTGATTGATGGATGTGTTTTTCCACTCCCTATCAGCAATTTTCAAGGTAGAGGAATCTGAAAAACAACAACAACGATCTAAACCCAGCCCCAGTCTTATCAGAGACCCTCCTGTTGGTTAACTGGACTAATTTAAGGAGAATTAACTTTGTGTAGAAGTAACAGCATACAGCTTAATTGACAATTAAAAATAGTATGATCTAGACCACACTGCGTTGTGAACTTGAAGGCCTTTAAAATAGATCTTGTAGGTTTGTTTGCGTATTCCTCTTAGAGAATTAAAATTTAACTCAAGGAGTTAAAATTAGTGCAGTCCTTTGGCTATCTCAGCTGCAAATTGTGATGCCAACAACGACTTTATAAATTAAAGATACACAAAATATATTTCATCTGATATGACTCCCTAAACATTCCCTTGAGTTCCTTCAATTCATTTATATGTGTATGCTGCATATAGAGAGAGTATAAATATGGGGGGAAATGCACTCGTGCACAGCAGTTTTTTTTCATCTTGTCTGGGAATTTTTGAGTACGAATCCCAGGATATCTTGACCACAACCACATTGGAAAAGGTGGATTTATTGTGAAACACACTAATGTAATATCAGAATACATTTTAAATACAGCTACTGGAATGTGGTTTTGTGGTTTCTGCTTAAGAATTCAGAAGAAAGCAATTTTAACAGCTGATGGTGAAATTTTTGCCAGTAAATCTTCAGTCTTCCAAGTTCTAATGAGAATTGCTGGGTGATTTGTGCAAAACTCCATTGCAAAACTACAGCCTGTTTGGTATAGTGGTTAAAGTATCATCCTAGAAACCACAGACTGTTGAATTCTCATCCTACTTTAGGCATAAGAGTCAGCTAGACGACTTTGAGCCAGTAATTCTCCTTCAGTCCAACCCACTTCACAGGGCTTTTGTGGGGGAAATAGGAAAAAGGAGTATTAGATATATTTACCACCTTGAGTTACAATTAAAATGATAAAGTTGGGATAGAAATATAATAAAGCTACAGAGAAATCTTAACATGTCCATTAAAAAAAGAATTACCATATTGCATCGATTATAAGATGCATTTTTTTTTGTCTTTTGGTGTCTCTCTATTCATGGTGCATTTTATATTCGACAGCGCCAGTCCCGGTGCGGCCAGCAGGGTGCGGGCTTTTCCCCACCGCCAAGTCTCTGCTGTGTCTTATAATCAGTGGCGTCATATAATCGATGTAATACGGTATTATAATGGAGAAGTTATCTAAGTATCTAAACAATGTCTTGCTTCTTGAACATAAAGGGTATTCTATTACAATATCTAAATAGTTTTAGCCATTTGTATCAGGCAGGAAAAACCAGGACCACGTGAAATTCCAATTAAACTAATTTATTACTCATGCCTATGTACAGGAATCTACTCAACTAACGGTTAGTACTGTTTTGGTGCTAGATAAGGATCAATGGAATTCGAGAGGGGTTGGACTTTGTGGCTACATAGCAACTCCAGGCTGAGCCCTCTTTTGACTCTGCCCTCTGGCTCAACCAATCCTTTTTCTAAGCATCCGGGCTTGTGGCCTCCATTAGAGCTGTAACATGAGTCTTCAATGGTTGGACATAGAAATGCATTCATACCATTGCTGTTCTCCTCTAGATGTGTTGGGGTTGCATTGCAGAGAAACCAGGAGTTGGGTGTTTTGCAGTAGAAACCAGTATGATCTGGTAACGGGGAGAATTTTCTGACTAATATGCTCTAAATTGGTTAATGTAGTCCAGCTTCAATCCATTCACATGACTAACCTCCTTTATGGCTGCTATCAAAAGGAATAAAAATTTAAAAATAAAACCAGGGTATTCTCTGTGACACTCTACAGAAGTCAAAGCTGGGCCTTGAAGAAGCAGGATAGGAAAAGAGGAACATCTTTGAATTTCGGTATCGGAGAAGGCTCCCGAGAGTACCACGGACACCCAAGAAAGAAAGCAATGGATCATCAAACCAATGAACCTGAGTTCTCACTTGAGCCACAAACAACAAGCTTGAATGATCCTACTTTGGACATATTATGTGAAGACCAGCTCTCCTGAAAAGACTGTAATGCTGAGAAAAGTGGTGGGAAAGCAAAGAAGACAACCAGAAGCAAAAGGGATGGACTTGATTACAGTGGCAAGGAATGCATCCTCGGGCGACTTGAAAAAAAAAGCAGATTAGGGATAGATCATCACAGAGTAAATCGATGTGGTTGCTAGGAGTCGAAAACAACTTGATGGCACATAATCAATCAGAGGAAAGCTACGCTGGATCAGTCATATTCTGCTGCAGGCTGAAATCACATTTAATCCCGGTACCACCGTGATACTGTAATATTTCCTACAACAAATACAGTGAGGGATCCCTAGACACAGATCTGGATAACAACTTTAGGCCAAGCAAGCAAATGATACTTTTGAGACTATCTACCGTTCATGTTTTTACTTACTTAACTGCTGGTTGTGCGGATGTTGTTTTTTCCTGAAAACAATTCTCACGACGACGATGGAGGGAATTTTTTTTTTAATGGAATGATCTACCCCAAATACACAAATGTGAATGTTGCTCCTGATGTAGCTTTTTTTTTTCTTTTTCGGGTCTACCACGTGACTCCTGTATTTTTCAGTTGTGGGAATGGAAGTTCCCTGTAGCATGTTGAGTGGCCATTCCAGGAAGTGGAACCTCGACGTTTCCTGAGGATGTCAGGCATCAGTTTGACGTACAGTAATGCATTTCTTTGTCATGGTTGGCTGATTTTGATTTAAATGTAAAATGTCAAGAAGGAACAGGTTTATTGTTTAATCATTTTGCCCTGCAGTGCTATGTTAATGGTGGTTCTGAATGCTCTCATCTGTGCATGGAGGACAGCAATGCAGATCAATAGGCTTCCTAATGTACGGGTACTCCTTCACTTATGACCAGTTGCTTAACAAGTGTTTGAAGTTACAACAGATCCTAAAAATGCTACTTACCACCTGCTCAAATACCGTGTTTCCCTCAATATACATAGTTGATGATACATGTCCTAACAGCTGCCAGGATTGTCTTTGCACAAAATTGTAAAAATGGAAAAAATATACAAGATGAGGAAATAATTAAGAAGATTTTGGAATGTGCAGAAATGGATAGAT
>JANHFO010003170.1:43394-53524 GCA_032468095.1 Pareas carinatus | reverse complement strand
TTTAAGGTTGTTTTTATTGTGTTTTTGTGCTATGTATTGTATGTTTTTATTAGGCCTGTTAGCCGCCCTGAGTCCTCCAGGAGAAGGGCGGGGTATAACTTTAAATAAACTAAAACTAAACTAAAGGAAAGCAGAATAGAGAACTAAATATGAATTCTGTGACATTTGTTCTAATTTAAGTTCATTCCGCTATAGGGCGGCCAGTCCCACAGATGACAAATGAAAGTTGAATCAAGAGGACAGGAAAGTGAAAAGACTTAAATTTTATTATTTATTTATTTATTTATTTATTTGAATTTTTATACTGTCCTTCTCTCCAAAGGGACCCAGGGAGGTGTACAGCCATTTAGAAACAGTTAAAACAAATAAACACATTTTAAGAAGAAATTTAAAAGTAGCATAATAATTGTGGCTGAATTTTAAAAAAATGAAATAAAAAACCAATTTGAACCAACTCTAAAAATATTACAATTAAAATTACTAACATAATTGAGCAGGAAAAAAATGTGATTAGGCCAAACTGGCCTGGGTAAAGAGGTAGGATTTTATGGCACGACGGAAAGCACGGAGGTCTGAGATAGTGCGAATCTCTGGGGGTCGGTCGTTCCAGAGGGTGGGAGCTGCCACAGAGAAGGCTCTCTCCCTCGGGGTCACCAGCTGACATTGTCTGGCCAACGGCACCCTGAGGAGGCCCTCTCTGTGGGAGCGTACCAGTCGGTGTTAGGTATTTGCATAATGTGGTCCTGCAGATAACCAGGTCCGAAGCGTGCCCGGAAACCCACCGGCAAGCAATGCAGCTCATGCAGGAGGGGGGCCACATGGGTCCTGCCACTGTCCCCCATAACCCCCCATGTGGCTGCATTCTGCACCAGCTGGAGCTTCCAGATATGCCCCAAGGGGAGCCCCATGTAGAGAGCATTACAGTAGTCCAGAATGGTCATGACGAGTGCTGAGTGACCGTCCGCATAGTGTCGCGATCTAGAAATGGGCGCAACTGGTGTACCAGGCGAACCTGGTAAAAGGCCCCCCTGGTGACGGCTGCCACATGATCTACTAAGGACAGCCGTGCATCCAGGAGGACACCCAGATTGCGGACCCTTTCTATGGGGGCCAAAGACTCGCCCCCAATAGCCAGCGATGGAATGAGCTGGCTATATCGTGGTGCCGGCAGCCACAGCCACTCGGTCTTGGAGGGATTGAGCTGTCTGATTAATTTTCCCTGGAGTCAATGGCAAATATGCAGCTGAACTGCTCATAACATTATAAACCCAGTGCAAATCCGAATTTGGCATTGGTGAATATTTAAAATACAATATAAATTATGCTACTGCTTGTAATTTCATCCCAGAACAATTATGCTTAGTCTTTTTAACATCATAATAATCTGTACATGGTTGATATTCACATAGCTGTGCTTCAGAGGAGTGACTGTTTCTCAGGATCAAAAGATAAATATATATATTTTTAAATGCTGTATATTGAAGAAAGAATAGACAACAATGTGATTCCATGACATCAACTTCCCATTATATTTCAAAACATTCTGTTACATAAGCCAGCATTCTTCAGGCCTGTACCCTCCAGATAGTTAGGTTTTATTTCTCATCATCTCAGGAGGTGCTAGGAAAATAATCCAACACATATGGAGTGAGGAAATGTCCTTTTGCCAGACCTCTGGTAAGCCTAGGTCTGGTTCATTCTTTGGTGCAAAAAGGACCTAGTTACATTTTTCAGAAAACTGGTAGCACCTTTTCTGATTAACAAATATTAAAAAAAAGCAGCTTTCATGATTCGGATCTGTTGAAGTGTGCAGCTCACAAAAGCTTCCAACTCTTGGGAAAAGTTGTTGGCTGGAAAAGGTGTTACCAGGCTCCTGGCTTTTTACCACCACAAACACAACTGTCCTTCTATACCAGTGATGGCTAACCTTTTAGAATCCAAGTGCCCAGAAAAGTCGCGGCTAATGAGTCATGGCTCGTGATGTCATCGTCTGGCGCCGCTACTCTCTTTCTGAGCTCGTTTTCAGACCTCTGGGACGATGCTGGGGCAACTTGACTCGCATACCAGCAGAGGGCGCTCTGCATGCCCACTCTGGCACCCCTGCCATAGGTTCGCCATCACTGTCCTATACTGTAGCAGGAGATCTTTCAGCAGTCCTAAGAGCAAAAAGTCCTCCTAGAACAGAGATTATGCTTACCAAAGTGTCCCATACTTGTTGCCTACACAGGTAGTCCTCGATGTATGACCACAATTGAACCTCAGGTTTATGTTGCTAAGTGAGATATGTTTCGAGTGAGTTTTGCCCCATTTTATGACCTTTCTTGCCACAGTTGTTAAGTGAATCACAGCAGTTGAGTTAGTAACAAAGTTCTTAAGTGAATCTGCCTTCCTCATTCACTGCTTGTCAGAGGTTCATCCCGTGACCCCGGGACACAAATCGAGGACTACCTGCACAAGAAATAAGAGAGAAAAATCCAGCTACAAGGACCCTCAACTTACAAGCACAACCTGAGCCCAAAGCATGTTGCTAAGAGAGACAATTGAGTTTTGTCCCATTTTACAACCTTTCCTGCCTCAGTTGTTAAGGGAACCACGGCCGCTGTTATGTTAGTAAAACAACGAATTCGCTTGTCGGATGTTCGTAAAGGTTTGGTCCCATGACTCCGGGATGCCGCCACCATCACGAGTCAGTTCCAAGCGTCTGAATTTTGATCCCATGGCCATGCGAACAGACGTTAAGTGTGAAAAACGGTCATAAGTCACTTTTATCACTGCCGTTGTAACTTCAAATGCTCCTTAAGCGAATTGTTCTAAATCAAGGACTACCTGGACTGTGCTAAATCATAATGCAGACTCTCTGGTTATACAATTGTTATGCTTTGTATGGGCTCAATGCAATTTGTGTCTCTATGGCTTAGCCACAAATATAGTGCTTTTTTCTGGTTTTGACGCACACGCTCTCTCCTGTAGGTTTAACAAGAAAACAAATGCTTTTAATTTTTCCATTTATTGCTGCAGGAAAATGAAAAAATGAAAAATAAAAGCAGTAAATTGACCCTCCCCCTTTTAAACGAGGCAGAGAGTATAATCCTAACACAGAGATTAAAAATGTTTGGCCAACGGTCCACCTTTTTATAGAAGTTCTTAAAAGAACCAGAACTTCCTTTTCATGGAGTTGCATTATGTTTCTCCCCCTGTTCCTCTGAGGGTAGCTTTAGACACTCTGACACACATCTTCAACATGTCCTTAATAATCATATTGATTATATCTACAGTCTGGATCTCCTTAGTGCTTTTTGCCTTTCAGCAAGGTCTCACTTGCCATCTTCAGGCTGGTGCTTTGGGCTTCTTGCTAGTCATCTGAAGAAGGCAAGTGAGACCTTGCCGAAACGTCGCCAAGAGACCTTCCACTCTACACGGTTAAAGACCTGAACACACCTGGATCTACATACCTCTACCTGTGAAAATCTACAAACAATATGTTCATACAGTTATGAAAAACAGATTTTTCTCAAGCTACGAATATTGCTAGGGTAGGGTATGGCAACATTCTTCTAAAGCCATCCTAACTCACCGTATCATTCTGAGCCACCACAGTATTTAAAGGGTTTAACAACATTGATCAGGGTTAAAGAGGGCACTGAACAATAATTTCAGCAGATCAATGCAAGTCAAGATTTGTTTTCTTTTTGAAAGCCTTTTCTTTCTTTCTCATTGCAAGCAAGAACTGGAGAAACTGTTTCTGGATGGGGAGAGTGCTGTAAATGAGATCCATTCCCAATAGCCATCCAAATGCTCTCACCAAATTCCTGCCTGGAGGCATGTATTCATTTTACAAAGTTATGGAGAGTGATGATGGTTGGGAGGAACGGGCTCAAACTTCAGCATTTCTTCACAAGATATTTCCTCATATCTGGGGTTTGGCTCCTCCTCCTGTGTTGAGAAAGACATAAAGAGTTTCAGAATTATATAGCGCTGTCGTATCTTTTTTTTTTTTTTTTAAATTGAACTCATTACTTATATCCCACTTTTAATATTTAAAAAAATAGCTCAAGGCGATGAATGTATCCAATGCACCCATTTCCCCCACAACAGCAGCTGGCTGGTCTGGGCTGGGCTAGGCTGAGAATATATGGCTGGCCCAAAGTTACCCAGCTGGCTTTCACGGTTAAGGTGGGATTTGAGCTCAGTCCACTGCTTTTTAAGCATGGAGCCTTAGCCACAAGACCAAATTTACTATCCCCCCCATGACAGAAAACTAGAGGGTTGTGCTGTACTTATCTGAATGTTACATTGGACTCTACCGCTTGACTCTTTTCTTAGATTCTTCTAATTTTAGAAAAAATCTCATTTTAGAAAAAATCTTCCTTTATTCAAGGAACTCATTTAGGTGAGCAGGATAAAAACAACAGCTGGATATGACATAGTGTTCTCTGTCCTAATTTGCCCACTCCATCATTTTAGATGGAAGACATTTTAAGGACAGCCTATTTAGTGTTTTCAGTTTCCATATGCACTTTTTTAAAACGGGACTTGACCAGTCTCACTCTTATGCCTAAAAAAATGCACTGCAGGACAATATTAAGATCTAACACTTAAAGGGGCATTGTTTTACAGAGCCAGGATGGTGCAGTGGTTAAAAGCAGCACTGCAGGCTATTCCTGCTGCCTGCCCTTAGCCATCAAAAGTTCAGCAGTTCGATTCTCACTGGCTCAAAGTTGACTCCGCCTTCCATCCTTCCGAGGTCGGTCAAATGAGGACCCAGATTGTTGGGGACAAGAGGCTGACTGTGTAAACCGCTTAGAGAGTGCTGTAAAGCACTGTTAAGCGGTATATAAGTCTAAAAAATAAATAATAATCGAGTATAAATAGTCAAGTCACTGTTTAACCATTCAAAGGAGGCTTCTAAGATATTTGGCCTCTCTATGGAATTAGACATTGCAGAAATAGAGGGCAAGCGAAGATACTGGAATTAGGACAATTTCTTCCCAGGCAGCCTCATTCTGCTCTAACATTGTAATTGACAACATAGGTCACTTTTGAAGGTAATTAGGCAAATTCCCTAAAGAATAATGCTATTAGTAGCTCTGTGCACATTGCCTTTAATATTATCATAGGCAGTGTGTCTCAATATATGAGAACTTGGAAAATACAAGCAAAAGAATGCATCTGTTGGTAGACTTCCCAGATGTATCAAGCTGATAGCTTGGAAATAAAAACTGGCTAGGTGAGTCTTCAGCTTGAGCTAGCATATTATTTATGCTATAACACAGCAGAGATAAATCACTGCATCCTCGAGTGCATTCTTCCTCACGTAAGACGTTCCTTGCGTTTTCCTCTGTGCATAATTTAAAAGGCCTTATCTAACTATTCTGGATTCTGCAAAATATTTCTGGCTTTTCCATTTGAAATGTGTTACTGTGAAAACATCAGAACGCTTCCTATTCCCCCTTATTTCTGACGACAACATCGCTAGAAAATTCTCTGTCAAGCAGTATTGACACATAGGAGAGCTTTCAAAGGAGAAAGGAGAAGAAATACACAGGTGTCACTCTTCTTCAGCCAGTCAGAATCCCTAAATTAATAATCTGCATTTCCCATTTGTTTAGCCAGACAAAATAGCTAGCAATAAGAGTAGGACAACATTGATACAAGCAGAATTGCTCTTTGCTAAAGACGGCTAGTGAGGATATACTCTATGTTTAATACTTAACATTCTTAGCATCCCAGCCAAAATTACAAGATATAGATTTGACACCAATTTTTCTTTAGGACTCTCCAAAGAATCCTGGGGAATATAGCACCATGCTGAAAATTCTCTTTACAATTCCTTATCATATTCCTTGAATTGCATTTCTCAAGGTAGAAATTCCGCCCGCCCTCAGGTTAAGATATAAAGTTACCTGATAGAATAGTGAGATGTATGGAGCTCAGTCTGGCAAATCCAGTCTGTCCCCCTTTTTTCTCAAGCAAGATCGCCAAGCTTTTTGAAGTTGCTGGTGTCTAAGGAAACTTGGATAGTGGCAAAAGCTTTTCCCACATGAACTGCAGATGTAGGACACCTGCTTGGCATGGGCCCTCAGGTGCTGAGCAAGCTTAGAACTGGAGATGAACATCTTCCCACACTCAGCGCAGCCAAATGGCTTTTCGCCGGTGTGAATTCTCTCGTGCATATTCCGGCTGGACAAATGGCTAAAGCATTCACCACACTGGCGGCAAGCGTGGGGTTTCTCTCCTGTGTGGATTCGTTTGTGCCTGTTGAGATTTGAGACGTATCGAAAGGTCTTCCCGCAGTAGAGGCAAGTGTAGGGCATCTCCCCCGTGTGGACTCTCAGATGCTTCACCAGGTCCGAATGCTGAGTGAAGGTTTTCCCACACTCGGGGCAATTATACCCATCAGAAACGTTCCCATTGTGGTACCTCTGGTGGCTAAGAAGACTGCGGTGCTGCCGGAAGGTTTGCCCACATTCAGAACAGAGGAAGGGCATCTCTCCCGTGTGAATCCGTTGGTGGGTGACCAGGTTGGAGCGCTGAGCAAAGGATTTGCCACAATCTGGGCACAAGTAAGGCCTCACCCCATTGTGGAGCTGCTTGTGTTTAAGGAGGTTTGAGCTCTGGCGGAAACGCCTTCCACACTGAGGACAGGGGTAAGGAGTCTCCCCTGTGTGGATCCTCACGTGGATGGTCAGACTCGACTGCTGAGCAAAGCACTTCCCGCACTTGGGACACTGGTAAGGTCTCTCGCCTGTGTGGATTCTCTGGTGAGTTAACAAGTTTAGGCTCCGCCGAAATTTTTTCCCACATTCAGGGCACTGGTAGTTGCTGGGGGCTGGCTGAACCATGGGAAGCTCACCGGCTTTAGTCCCAGCATCACACTTTCCTGGTTCTCTTGCTTCATTGCTTGGAGCCTCCATGTTGGGCTGAAAAAAATCAATAAGAGGTAAAGGGTAGAAGCAGTTCACGTATCAGCCTACAACAACAACAACAAAAAATTATTATCTGGCGCTAGTTTCTATAGTTTTTTAGCAATGCTCCTAAAAACATCTCAGATTGAGGATTTGTAACGTCATTGTTCCTCTCTAATGGCATGGTGAAATCACACGTGACTATTGTGTACAATTCTGGGCACATTTGCAGAATGCTGACAAATTAGTGTCCAGAGGAGATAAATGAGGAATCTGGGGGACATTTGATAGAACTTTAGAGTGTTCATTCTGAACAAAAGAACAACCGAGCTAGGATATAGCCTTGATCACGGACATTAAAGGAAGCTATAGGGACAATGGTCAAGAACTATTTTCCATGGCCACAGAGACTGGGGCTGGAAATAAGGGCTTAAAGTTGCACCTCCATGGATTTAATTTAAACATAAAGGAAAACTTTGTGATAATATCTGTACAAGAATGGAACAATCTACCAAGAGCGGTTGTGTGCTTTGCATCTCTGTAGACTTTCAAGAAGAGACAGGCTAGCTACCTCTAAAAGATTATTTAATTGGCTTCCAGCATATTGCAGAGATTGGTCTAGAGCAGGGTTTCCCAACCTTGAAAACTTTAAGGCGGGTGGACTTCGATGCCCAGAATTCCTCAGCCAGTCATGCTGGCTAAAGAATTCTGGGAGTTGAAGTCCACCCACCTTACAGATGCCAAGATTGGGAAACCCTGGTCTAAGAGATAATCCTTGGGGGTGTCCCTCCCAACTCTGCAATTCTGTGATTTTATGAAAATGCAAAATTAATTTTACCCACTAATAAATACGAACTCCTTACCTAGAGGTGGCTGGTATAGGCACTCTTTTCTATAAACTGCCTTCAACCTGCACTGAAGAGAGAAAAACATTCAAGATAGTCTGATTGCATTAAAAAAAAACCTGCAAAAGCCAATTCTGACTAAAAGTGCCACACTCATATCTGAAAGCTTCCACAGTGTAACCATGTTTTGAGTCTTCAGCTTTTAGCTTCAGTAAGGGATCCAAAGTTCTAACATTCTGAGAGAAATTCTGCCTCCAAATTGTCCATTCCCTACAGTAACTTATATAATCTAAATATTGACTGAATTATCAGGTATCTATGACTGCCTGTCCATCCAAAATCCCTTCCCTATGTTTGTTCCACTCTTCAAAGCCCCAATTCCTGTCATCTTCTTTTACAAAGGAGCCTAAGTCCCATCTTCATTTTGATTGCTCTGTTTGCCTTCTTTCCTGCTCTGTAATGTTTTTTTTGAGATAGAAGACACAGAATCCAGAACTGGACACAGACCTGCAAGCACATAAGGCGATTGTGTAAAAAGAAAGCACTTTTTGCAAGGGAAAAAAAGACTCTTCACGTATATTAGAGAATTAGGGCCACCTGCCTTCTTTCACTGAATTTATTTTCTACTCATTTCAAGTCAAAAAAATTCCAGACCGTCTCCACCTAACACCGAGATTGTCTACTCGTGGGCAAGGCGCCTGTTCTCTTCTCTAGCTCAGTACAGAATCTGCAGACAGAGGCGTCCTCAGCACACCATCAATGAAGATGAAAATTGCACCTGCTTTGGGTTGAAAGCACAAAACAATCTTAACGTAGCATTTCCCCCCTAGTGTGGTAATCCCCAGATGTTTAAGACTACAGTCTTGCTCATCTGTGGGCTAACAAAAATACAAACTTGTAGAGCCAACACATTCCCTGCTCCTTAAAAGACAAGAGACAAGGCTTTCATGAAGAAGAGCTGTTTAAAGAACAGCTTTCTAGTCCTACCTCAAGGTTCTGAAGTCCCTTTTGGCCTCCTAATCCCAAGCCCTGTTAAGACAATCTGCACCTTGTTGGGGCTACAAACAAATTACTGGCCCTAGTATCTAAAGCACCTGCATTGATTGCCTGCTGTGACTGATTTGCTCACAGGGTCATGGTAAGCAAGCCTCAATTCTCCAGGAATGCTCATTGATTAAACCTAGTTACAGGGGGAAACAAAGTCATTTTTAAGGTTCAGCTCCCAACCTCCCGCAGCTCTTAAAAAAAGCCATCATTCCAAGTTTCACATAACTGTCATATACCGCCTCACAAAACACCTCAGCTGCTTTAATCCAGCGCGGCTGCTTCTTCCTTTAAACACCCACCTGGGTTCTTCTGAAAGAAACCCCTCCCTCGGGAGAGGTCAATTATATAGGTGTCCTGCCTTGGGCGGGGTCCCAATGGCTGTGGGGAGTTTATTGAAAAAAACCCTTCTCTAGGAACTCTATTAATTAAAGGGAAAACTTTTAAAGGAAAGACACAGAAATGTAAGATTCCAAAGGAAATGTCCTGGGCTAATCTGTTTAAAAGAAACATTTGGGGCCTTAAAAAAGTTTGGGGAGTCAAGCTATTCTCCAGAGCACCTGAGGGCAGGACGAGAAGCCATGGATGGAAACTAATCAAGGAGAGGAACAGCTTTAGAAATAAGGAGAAATTTCCTGACAGTCAGAACAATTAATCAGTGGAATGACCTCCCTCCAGAAACTGAATAAGATGAGATTAGATAGTCATTTGTCTGAAATGGTGCAGGGCTTTCTGCCTAAGCAGGGGGTTGGACTAGGAGCCCCCCCCCAAGGTCTCTTCCAACTCTGTTAATCTATTCTCTCTGCAGACTTTAAATAGTCCAATATAGTTGGAGGATGGTTAGAATGGGGAATGCAGTTTAATTTAGCAAATTGTCTAGGTGGGAGCATCATGGAGCTCGCTAAAAGATGCAGGTACCTCTACTCATGAGAAAGCATTTTATATTACTTCATTGCCAGTGCTTTACAACCAGCAGGGGTAAAATATGCCAGAGGCAGATAAGTCACAGCAGGGCAATCAACGCAGGAGCAGCTGCAGATACTAAGCCTAGTAAATTATTAGTAGCACCAAAAAGTTGCTGGGTCCTCTTAATATCCACTATACATAACCTGAAAGAGAACAATTATCTTCCCCTACTATTAATAGCTCCGTATTTACATCTATCCTTTTCTTCCTCTTCTCCTTCTTCTTCTATCCTTCCCTTTCTCCTCCTTCCTCTCCTATCTACTTTCTCCTCCTTCTTCCCTCTCCTCTCACTTCTCTTTTTCTCCCCTCCTTTTCCTTCTTTTCTTTCCTTTTCTCATCTCTTCCTTCTTCTCCTCTTTTCCTTCTCTTT
>JANHFO010003170.1:23675-36435 GCA_032468095.1 Pareas carinatus | reverse complement strand
CTTTTGTGCTTTGGATTGTTTTTTTGAAGGCATAACTTTTGTCAGTAGGTTGCTTCTCTATTTCACTGCCTGAGTTTGTGAGTTGCTTCTCTGTTTAACTGTCTAATTTATTTATGAACATTATGAACAAAAACCATAGTATAAATCTGAATCCAACTTCAACAATGGATATTTCCTTTATCAAGTAAGTTCTGAGGTATTCTACTATTTATTCTAACTGTCTAAATCCTCAGCATTCAGCTGTTAAGTTTCAAAGGGCTTATATTTCTAAATAAATCCAAACATAAAAAATATAGAAACAAGAAAAGATTATAAGGTTATGCAAACCATATCCTTGATAGATAGATAGAAAGGGGAATCTGTCCCCAAACTTGTCCTCCAATAGATACTTGAAATGTCTTTGGCATTCCTGCTCTACAGGTTCTATTCTAATACAGGTTTTAAAAGGGGGAGGGGGCTTTTGGGAGTGATTTGGAGTGAATAATAAATTGGGCTAACCATTCCCTGATATAGCTTATAATGTGTGTGCAACAAATGATTGGCAAAATGTAAAAAAGTCAACTGTATTAAAATGTTATTTGGAAAAGAACAATTATTTTGAAGAACAAGAGAATTTCTTCATCTTTGTCAAAATATTCTAGGAAGTGACATGAGCAATCTAGAGTGTGGGAATCTGTCCCAATGAGTGATGAGTGAACAGATTTTTTTACTCTTGTCTAATCAAGAATTATTTACAAAAAATATATTATAAGAACACAAAGTCCAACACTTAATTGCCACCATTTTATTAGAAAGAGAGTCAAGGAGCATGTGCACAAAATAAATGGAATTTTTTTTTCATTCAATGTTTCATAGGCAAAGAGTTTGGAAGAAGTTTGTAAACAATCTAAAACTGAATCTTTTAATGGATCATCTTTGTTTTGCTTTTGCTCCTATTTTGAACTTTCTGAATTGTGTTTACTTCATTTAGACCTGTATTTAAAATTTATCTTTTACTCAGAAAATGTGAAGTAAAATGTAAGAAAATAAAAACAAACATTAAATTAAAGAGAGCTCAGTATAAGACTATATATTCTAGCACACTGATAATTATTTCTATGCACTAAAATGTTTTCTTCATATGTCAATATCTTATATGGTTATAGGGATATCTCTAATATGGACTGTGTTTACTGTTTGGAGTGAATAAAGATTTTTCATTTTATGTATCATTCAATCCTTGTCTAAAAAAGTTTCTAAAATTTACATTTTTCAACAGACTAACAGAATAACAGAGTTGTAAGAGACCTTGGAAGTCTTCTAGTCCCATCCCCTGCTCAAGCAGGAGACTCTATACCATTTCAGATAATGACTATCCCGTCTCTTTTTAAAAGCCTCCAGTGATGGAGCACCCACAACTTCTGAAGGCAAGTCATAGCATGAATTAATTGTTCTCACTGTTAGAAAATTTCTCCTTAGTTCTAGGTTGCTTCTCTCCTTCATTGAATATGGATTACTTATGGATTTCAGCATCTGGAATTTCCTAGACAGCAAGCACTTTAGATTGTCAAGGTTGAGAAACATTGGGCTAGCCTACTATCCACTTAGGCAGTATTCAATGTTCCACCAGTTAATTGTTCTCACTGTTAGAAAATTTCTCCTTAGTTGCTTATATGATAAAGACAGACACTTTATTTTATACATGGAATATATAATGGTGAGAATCTAGCTCCTTGACTTTGCATGTATTTTTCTTTCTTAAAATTTTATAACATTCAACACAAGGTTATAAAAATTCATTCCTCAACAAGTCCTGGAATGTTCTTCTTATAAGAACTGGATAGCTCTATCAGTTAAAAATACCATCTAGTCCAGTCAAGAAATCACAGATCTCCACTTATTTGTTTTTTTAAAAAATAAGAATGATTATAGAAGGTTTGTATGGAACAATTAATAAAATATCAATTTGTTCAATCCCCGTCCCCAATTCACATTCATATTTATTTTCCAAGTTGATCAAATCGATTCATTTTTCTATTCAACAAACTTTAAAGACAAGTTTCAAATTAAAATGTCTTAAACCTGTAAAAATATTATTAATGAAAAGTGTGCTTAAAACTCAACGATTTGTTTAATAAAATGTATGTGTATATTATGGCTCTGTATAATGCATACACATTTATCTTAAATGGATATATTGGGGGTTATGTATTAATATATGTATTGAACCATATGTGTTTTAGTCTGAATGCATGTTTATATTTGTATCATTGAGCATGTATAGTATTATTATAATAACATATAATTCAATAAATATATATGCATTTTAGTAAAAAAACTGCCCAAGACTTAATTAGGTTCAGGGGGCGCAACAAATCCATCTGCATTCTTTCCAATGAGACAGAAGATGCTTATTTGAGTTGCAACAGTTCAGGTTATAGCTAGGATTTCACATAGACTTGTTAGTGAAAAATATATTCCAGAAGAAGGCAATGACAAACCATTTTCACACTGTAGCCAAGAAAAGTGATATCTCCATAAAATCACAAGAAAGTCAAGCTCAACTTGAAGGAAACTTTTCCTTTTAATTTTATTTCTCAGACAGATGAAGCCCAATATTTTGTGTAAAAGCTGCACTTTTGGAAAAGGTAATTACATTCTACATTTTATGTATACATACACATATTTAAGTTTACGAATATTTCTCAATAGAGGAAACATGGTAATACTCTTCTTATTCCTTTTGAAGATTGGGTTTATTCTTGGAATGTGCAAACATATACTCCTATTATGTACAAAATACCAAGAACAGAACAGTATTGAAATTAAGTAAGAGAGTTGTCCTAGAAAACATCACATTATTTACAGATTTATTCTTTTTCCTTCAAAGAAACCTAAAACTTGTATAATTTAAATCATCCATTAAATTTTAAAAAATAAATAGCAGCATATGGTTGATAACCAAGACTTAATTAGTACATTTACCTAAACAGTTTTAGTAAAATTAAATGCAAGAGTAAATACTAATAGTAAAATTAAATGCATACAGGAAAAAAATGAACTTAACTGTCTACAGGCACTTGAATTTCCTCCCCATTACATTTCACCCTCCACTTTGGTTTGGTTGAAAAACATATTAAATAAAGAGGATGTTACTGTCAAGCAAGCACCCTGTTTACTGATGAGGCACATTCCAAGCTTGTGTACATATTTCATCATCAAAGCATGAATTAATTATGACATTTTAATAGGAGAAGAGCATCTGTGTAAGAGTCTACAGAGAACTCTCAGCTACATAAACAGCAGTTTTTTCTTCTCATTCATCTAGCCATAAGATTTGGAATGTGTCCAGCACTGACATTATTTTGATAATATGCTAGATTTATTCTATGTCATATTCTTAAAATATATATGAGGCTTGCATATTAATTTTGAGCTAAGAAAACTTTTCCAATCTAACCTCTATTCTTCAGTTTCCAAGAAAAGTATTTTTACCACTCCTTTCACCTGCATCAGCACCAATTTCACAAAGCCAAACTGTTACAATGGCTTCAGAAATAAGAAAAGCGTGAGTTGCTAAGCAACTGTTACCCTGTTATTACTGGCTAACTTTGAAGAAAGGAGTTCATAATGGTTGTCTAGTAATTATATAGCTTGATTCTTCATTCATCCAATTTCAAACTTTAGAACAATAGGTTATAAAGATCAGAAGAATTAGCAATAGTCTAAGGGAAGCTCATTGATCTCTTTTGAGTATTACCTTAAAATATGACTTGCTAAAAAAAATTATTCTGTTTTTAGAACTAATGATTTATAGTTTTTTAACCATTGCACCAATCTCTCTCTCTCTCTCTCTCTCTCTCTCTCTCTCTCTCTCCCCCTCTCTCCCTCCTTCTCTCCTTTATGAAACAGGAATAAGAAGTGATCTAACCATCCTTTTTGTGATGGGAAGGACACAGGGATGACTTAAGAAGAAGGGGAACCAAATCGATTGAAAATTTAGCCCAGTTTTTAATAGAGGTAATCATTGCCATGTATTCCCCTTATTAATGAAGCTCGGTATGGTGAGATGATTACGAAAAAATCTACCTATATTCTCTCTTAAATCAAGAGACTTTTACCTTGTTTTCCTGCTGATAGCCAAGATTGCTTTTGGGTTACTCTGAATTTTTTCTTTTAACATGCAGATCTGATACACACACAACATGATTAATCGAATGTGATTTGTTTGGTTTTGTCTTAGAATGTTGTGTCCCCCCCCCCCCAGTAAACATTGATCAAACAAATCCCAATTTAGAATATGTTGAAGCCACCTGTTTCTGGAGGAAGCCATTCTTGATGAGGGCCGATATCTCCTTTTCTTTCAGATATACAATATTTGTTCATTAAAAAAAATCCTCCATAATTATCGGTGACTGATTGCTGGACATTTTCAAAATTATTCAGAGCCAAACGCCTTTTCGAAAACATTGTAATCTTGGATTAGGTCTTTGGAAATAAGGGATTCAACATATAGGATTGATATAGATAGCAATACACATGCCCACACAAGCAAACTGCAATTCAATTGTCTGATGCTTTGCTTTTTAAATTCCATTGTATGGGAATCAGTAGAGGGAGAAAGAGATTTGGGCATTAGCTGGTCATTTCTAACTCCCTTGTATAATACAACACTGCCCCCTCCCTAAGGAATTGGCAAGCTCTAAGCATAGACTTCAAGCTGGCACAATTAGCATTGAGCTTGGCACACTGCAGTTATTAAGCTAGTAATGTGGTTGTTAAGTGAATCTGGTTTTCCCCATCAACTTTGCTTGTCAGAAGATTGCAAGGTGATCACATAACCAGGACAGAGGATAGGATCTATTTCCAGCATATTCAGAATTCAGGGTAGAAGCTCTAGGGCAGAGGTGTCAAACACAAGGCCAGCGGGCCAGATCCAGCCTACGGTCTCCCTGGATCCAGCTTGTGGGGCCGCCCTGGAGGTGAGCGGGGGTCTCCCCCAGGGTGGAGGCAGTACAGGGTGTGTGTGTATGTGTGGTGGCAGTGACAGCTGCAGGTGAGTTGTGGGGAGGGGGGCCCCTGACAGGGGGATCAGCAGCTGCAAGGGGGCCGCAGAGCGGTCAGCAGCAGCCACAGGGGAAGCATGGCGGGGGTCGGTGGTGGCTGTGAGGGAGAGGTGGGGGGATGACTCACAGCGGTGGCAGTGGCCCTCAATGAAATTGAGTTTGACACCCCTGCTGTAGGGTTATCTTACCTCCACAAATAACAGAACCAAGTGAGTTGGGCACCAACTTGATAATCACAAAAGTATTTGTATTTAAATTGTATTTTAAAAGTTGGTATAAATTGTCTTTTCAAACTGAGTGCTATTGCTGTTGCAGTTATTGCATGGCCCAGGTAAGATGTAGCTTGTATCAATGATGTGAATAACGTTCTTTCTTGTTTTAGGAGCCAGTTCATTGTCTGGCGGTGACTTGGGACCGAATGATGGAGAATCAGTGGCTAGTTGTAGATCCGAAGCAGAAGCCTTACAAAGAGGCCCACCAGGAGACCTGTGAAACTCTAGTGGCACTGAGTAAATATAATTTTATTTACTTACTATGTGTATAATCATCATGTATAACCAAGGAGCTGTGCTGGCGCAGTGGTTAGAATGCAGCATTCTAACCAGTTGCCAAGCATCTGAATTTTGATCACAAGATCATGGGGCTGATACAAAGGTTGTAAGTGTGAAAAATCGTCAAGTCACTTTTTTCCAGTGCCGTCGTAACTTTGAACAGTCACTAAATGAACTGTTGTAACATGAGGACTACCTGTAGTGGGCCATTTTTGGCCAGTATTCAACTCCCCCTTTTGAGGGAAGGTGGTGGAGAAGAAGTTCACTCAGCAGCTGCAAAGAACCCTGCTCCATCCATTATTTGGATCCTTTTCAGTCAGGATTTAGACCTGGCTATGGAATGGAAATAATATTGGTCACAGTTTTAGTTGATCTCCGGCAGGAATGGGTTGTGGATTGCATGTTTGAAAGGCACCAAGATGTAGAAGGCTATGAGAAATTATCATTGGGATTTGTTGGAATTCAGTTTTCTTGTATTTTTATGCAGCAGCTACAGTAGCATTCAACCAGTAGATGGCAGTGTTTACATATTTGGATCTATGGTCTATACTCTATGTCCTTTTTGTTCAAAGTAAAGTTTCCTGTTTCCTGTTACAGTTAAAATAGTTAAGCAGTAAAGCACATGGTGACTTTCTTTGATCTGTGGTGCCATATATAAACAGAATTTCTAACAGGACCGCACATATTAAGCATACTCATATAGGTTTATGCATAAGCATGTTGTGTAAACTGGGCCCATCGCTATGTCAGAGCAGTGATGCATTTTCTCTGGACGAACAAGGAAGCGGTCCCTGAATTTATGCAGAAACTGCAGATAAAGAGAACAGATCAAAAGGAAGGATGGGATCAAGCAACCCAGCGAAATTAATGTGTGTGCTTTGCTTTTTTTCTTCTTCAAGCAGGAGCTCCAAATTCCAAACCCAGTGAGATTTTCCTAGTGAAAGAGAAAGAAGAATCCAGCATCCTGGAGGCCGGTAGTAGGGAGAACCCAAGAAGAGCCAATTTAGGTAAGAAGAGATGATCTTGGCTTTTTCTCTTCAGTATGCTTCCGTTTACATTTTAGCAGATCTGTGGGAACATGAACCTGGGTTTGGCTGTTACAATCAATATAAACAGGATCACTTAGCTCAGTGATGGCTAACCTTTTAAGCGCCAAGTGCCCGGACGAGTCGCGGCTAATGAATTGCTGCTGGTGATGTCATGCCGGGCGCCACTACTCTCTTTTTGAGCATGTGCAGGGCCCTGGGATGTCATTGCCCAGCACCGCGACTCTCTTTCTGAGCATGCGCAGAGCCCTGTGATGTCATCGTCTGGCGCCACTGCTCTCTTTCTGAGCGTGCTCAGCTCTGAGGCGATGCTGGGGTGACTTTGCTCGCGTGCCAATAGAGAGGGCTCTGTGTGCCCACTGTGGCAAGTGTGCCATAGGTTTGCCATCACTGACCTAGCAGATGACTTGTTCTGCCCGTTCCTGCACTGTTTTCACTTGGCATTCATGAGGCTGAGATGTAGATGTAGGATAAGATGGTTCCTTCAGCCTTGTGTTAGATGAAGGAGGCACCCTGTTTGCTACAGTCTGTTTACAGAAGAAGAATGGGAATTGAGAAGTAATGAGGCAGGCATTTCCTTGCTGCTGATTCCTTTATCCTTTTGTAACCACAAAGTCTCAGAGCAAAGCCAGACAGTGAGGAAAAAGATGTGTGGATGCTTGCTAGGAGAGGATACAGTTTGAAATAGGCCACTATGGTTTAGAGTCCTTCACAACTGAAAGTTTTACTTAGAACAAACCTAAGAGGATAGCTCCTATACTTCAGATTCTGGCCATCTCTCTGGCATACAGGTAATCTTCAACTTATGACCAGTTGCTTAGCAATTGTTCAAAGTTACGATGGATTTCCAACTCCCCCCCCAAAAAAACTTATTTTCTGTTTCCAACAACACCCTGAATAATGGGTTTGCTTAACAGCCATGATATCCGCTTAACAACCGACACAAAAAAGGTCATGAAATTGGGTCTGGTCACATGATGACTCACTTTATGACCATTATGAGTTATGTCTGTAATAGCAGGGCTCAATGACAGTTGTAACCTGAGGACTACAGGTAGTCTTTGACTTAACAATCATAATTGAGCCCAAAATTGTTGCCAAGCGTCTGAATTGAGCATGCTGCAATGGTCGCCGTTGTGACAGTAAACTAAATGAACCGTGGTAAGTCGAGGGCTACCTGCATCCATGTGGATGATTGAAATATCGGAAAGCTGATCGCCCCTTGGTGTTTTCTTCCTCCCAGGTGAGGGGCTGGGCAGCGAGGAAGAGGAAGAGAGCGAAGAGGAAGAGGTCCCACAGCAACGCCCCCCTGAGCTGCTCAAGCTGGACGCCAGGGTGGTTTCTGGGAACTGCAAGAGCCTGCGCTGGAGGGTGGTGCAGCCGTCCAGCAGCGGCAAGGTCCTGGCGGGGGAGGGGCCACCCATCCTGGTCCTGCAGAAGGGCTACGAATGCGAGGACTGCGGGAAGGTTTTCAGCTGCAGCTCCCACTACAGCAAGCACCGGCGAACGCACACGGGCGAGCGCCCCTTCCATTGCGATGACTGCGGCAAAAGCTTCAACGTCAGCTCTAACTTATACAGGCACCAGCGGGCCCACGTCAGTGCCAACACCTCCCCGGGAACTCCCTCCCCGGCCCTCCTGCCCAGCCGGGGCCTGCCCTACCAGTGTGCCGAATGCGGCCAGTGTTTCCGCCGCAACACAGAGCTGGTGACTCACCAACGGCTCCACACCGGCCGGCTGCCCTTCCAATGCAGCGACTGTGGCAAGAGCTTTTCCTGGAGTTCGCATTTTGCCCGGCACCTGCGCATTCACACCGGGGAGAAGCCCTACCCTTGCAATGAGTGCGGCAAGCGCTTTAGCCGCAGTTCCCACCTCTACCGCCACCAGCGCACTCACGGCACCAACGCGGCAGCCAACGTGACCCGTGCCTACATCTGCACCTACTGCGGGCGCAGCTTCAGCACCACGCTGCACTTTGACCAGCACCAGCGTACCCATCGCGGCCGCAAGCCCTACAAGTGCACCCTTTGCGGCAAAGCCTTTGCCGATGGCTTGGCCTTGGTGAAGCACCAGCGACTGCACCTGGTTGGGGGGGACCAGAGTCACCAGTGCTCGGAATGCGGGCAGAGCTTTGGGGGGCGGTCCCAGCTGGCTCGCCACCGCCGCCTCCACGGCACTGCCGATAAGCCCTTTGGTTGTGGGGAGTGCGGGCAGAGCTTTAGCGCTCGCGCTCAGCTGGCTCAGCACCGACGACTTCACATCTCCACCGATAAGCCCTACCACTGTGGGGAGTGTGGACTCAGTTTCACATGGAGCTCCCACTGGGAGCGACATCGACGCATTCACACAGGCGAGAGGCCCTACTCCTGTGGGGACTGTGGCAAGTGCTTCGGGCGCACCTCTCACCTCTACCGGCACCAGCGCACCCACGCCGGGGGACAGCCCCACATCTGCCCTGACTGTGGGAAGAGCTTCAACAGCACCTTGCATTTCCAGCGACACCAACACGCCCACCACAACCCAGACGGTACTCGGCTCTCTGCCCACCTGTGTGGGAATTGTGACGAGCCGTGTGCTGATGCCTCCGCTCTGCTCCAGCACCAGTGCGTGCACGTGGAGGAGAGGCTGTATCCTTGCCCCCAGTGCAAACGGCACTTCCGTGGGACCTCACGCCTTTACCGGCACCTCAGAAGTCATGCCCACCGGATAGAAGAGACAGTCCTGGGGTTGGCTTCCCCACAGTATGAAGAAGTTGAACCATGCTAAGGAGAGGAGGCGGCCAGAGAGGTGCCCAGGAGTGGCCAGTAGGTAGTTCTCCAGGCTAGACATCCCCAATCCAAAGTCCAGTGTAAGTGGTCCTGTTCACCTATGGTGTCTTTGGACTTGGTGTTCCACATTTATTTCTGAGGCATAAAGGAAGAAGAATTAAATCCTCTAGAACTGAGGCAGAATTGAAAGCAAGGTGGAAACAATTTCAGGGTTTTTATCAGAACATTAAAAAACGAAACCACTCATCCTGCTAGCAGGAAGCAGCACAAATGATCGTTTCCTCGGCTTTGTGCCTGTTTTCCCTAGTGTCCAAATGGCAGCCATGATGCTCTGAGAGAAGGGTGGGCCCTCCATGGTGGTCTCTGCTTGGGAACCCTGCATTCCTTGACACGTTGAGCCAATGGGAGCCTTGCAAACAACTTTCCGCACACACCTGCAGCAGGTGAAGGAATCTATCAAGAAAGAAACCAAGGTCATTACTCATCAAGGGAGATTTTGGGGTCTGGATTGAAACAACGAGGAAATCCTATACAGCTTGCAGGAACTCAGTTAATCAACGCTGGTAATTCATTTGCCTAACTGATTCAGATATAGGTGATATAGAGGTCTTTGGATTATCTAGTACGTTTGTGGTAAAGATGAGCGTAGATCTGGATAAAAGAAGAAGGGATTGATAGCTCTTAACATTCAAGCTCTCTGGTTAAAGAAGAGGGGAAAGTAAAGTGGCTGGCTAGCTTAGAATGGCTCCTGAAGCCGTTATCTGGCTGTTTCCAAGAGGAGGCCCTGGTGGCGCAGCGTTCAAAGTGCAACGTTGCAGGCAAACTCTGCCCACAGTCTGCAGTTCGATCCTGATGTGGCTGAAGGTTGTCTCAGTCTTCCATCCTTCTGAGGTCGGTAAAATGAGGACCCAGATTGTTGGGGGCAATATGCAAAATAAATGCTGACATTGCAAACCGCTCAGAGAGTGCTGCAAAGCAGTGCCCCCGAACTTTTTGGGCACCAGGGACCGGCTCCACGGAGAAAGATTTTTCCGCAGACCAGAGGGGGCGTGGCTTTGCATGCTGCCTGCATCCTGCCAATGGGGATTGACTTGTTTGCGTGGACCGGTTGCTGGCATGCTGCGGCCGGGTGCCGGTCCATGGACCAAGGGTTGGGGAACCCTTCTGTAAAGTGTCATGGGGTGGTATATAAGTCTAAATGTTATTGCTATTGCAGGGAGTCTGGCGCAAGGAACCAAAATGACACCGTGAGTGAATCAGAGAAGTTTCATTATCGGTGTTTACCTATTTACGATAATCTCCCCAGCCTAACTGCACTCTCTTGGGAACAGCCAGATAAAGGTTTCAGAAGCCTGCCATTGTCACCTCCTCTCACAGAGCAATTCTAAGTTAGCCCAGCCCCCTAATTTCCCCCCATCGACTCTAGTTTGAAATTCCACCTCAGCGAAAGGAACCTGTTTAGTCCCTAAAAAGGTTACAACTTTTACAATTCCTGGCCACCATGGCCATTTAGCCCTATCCGGAGGGCATTAGGTTGGGGGAGGCTGATATAAGCCAACTGATGCTGTATTTTTTCAAGGCTAACCTTGAAAAGTCTCATGAAAAGCATGAGAAGTCCTTCCTATCCTCCTTAGCAGGGATTTTCCTGAAGAGTCCTTGGTGCTCTCTGAGGTTGGCTGTTGACTTGTAGGCATTTCATTACCCAACTAGGTAACAATATCACTGCCGATGAAACCTCTGCAAGCCAACAACCAACCTCAAAGAGCACCAGGACTCTACAGTTCAACCAGTTACAGACATTCCCTTCAACTGGATGGATTTTTCTGCAACAACCATCTGTAATGAAAAGAAGCTCAGAACATGCTAGTAACAATGCTAATAACTTGCACCCAATCTTCTCAGGTCTCCAAACTGGTCACTGACACACCACAACCAAAGATGGGTAGCTCATCTTGTCTCCAAGGAGCAGCCTCTATGAGGCTGGACCCCAGCTTTCCACTCTAGCTCGCAGAAACATGATATTGGCACCACATGGGCTGTGACCAATCCATTTGTGAGGATGCTTGGACAAAAGTATGGGATGAATGCCCAAGAATTTCCCCCGGCCCAATTTTCCTTATCCTCTAATGGGGAATGCTTTGAGGGAACAGACAGCATCACAGCAGGAGCTCTACCTATGTCACTTTCCCCTGCAACTAAACCTATTATGCAGAGGCTCTACTACAGGATACCGGTCAGGGACAAAATAGCCATAATCAAGGGCTCTGTTCCATTTCTTTGACTAGTTGCATTGGTAATCTTTAAGTTAACAGCAACCTGTATGAAATGGGTAAACATAGTCTTATCAAATTTTGCAACATTTCGAAATACAGAAACCCCACAAAAAGAACTAAAAGGAAGTCCTTACTCTACCTTTCCATCTTCCCTTGCCATAAGATGCTAGATCTGAAAGGAAATCATATTTTTAAAATGGAGGACATTAAACAGTTGATCCCTCCAGTTTGCATACTACTGTACAGTATATTGTTTGGGCATCTGGGATTTTCTGGAAAAACTCTCTTTGATGTTCAAAATTAACACCAACTCGATGGCATGCAATCTACCCGTCGATTGAATTTGCAGCACTTATTTATTTAGCAATAGCACTTAGACTTATATACCGCTTCACAGTGCTTTACAGCCCTCTCTAAGCGATTTTCAGAGTCAGCCTATCATCTCCAACAATCTGGGTCCTCATTTTACAGACCTCGGAAGGATGAACGTCTTGAGTCAACTTTGAGCAGTTCATTTATTCTGAAACTTGCCTCTATGTAGAGGAAGGTTTACTTCTAGGGGGCATCTGTATTTCAAAATGAAGCTATTTATATCCTTGCAAACTTTGATATACATTAAAATACAGCTGCTGCTAATGGATGAAGCATTCAAAGTCTAAATATAAATATAACTTAGACAAGCAACATATGCTAAGAATAGAACATACAAGTAGTCCTTGAGTTATGACCATAATGGAACTCAGTCCATTATGATTGTTAAGTCATAACCGTATAAAAATGGGCTGCTCACCTGATCATCTCAATTTTACAATCTTTTTTGCGGTAGTTGTTGAGTGAGCATCATGGTTTCCAAGCAAATGAACCCATTGTTCGTTTATGGCAAGGTTTTGCCAAAAACCGGAAGTGCCGGTTTTCAGCAAAGCTTGTAAAATGTGGTCACGTGACTGCGGGGGAGGGGGGATCCATTGGAACTTCAGATCTGGGTTATAAGTCCCCTTTTTCAAGTCTGTCATAACTTTGAACAGTCGCTGAGCAACCAGTCATAAGTTGAGGATTACCCATACCGTGTTTCTTAAC
>JANHFO010003170.1:4805-20055 GCA_032468095.1 Pareas carinatus | reverse complement strand
GGGATGCTGAGAATGAAAAGGGATGACATGGTGCAGAATAACAGGGGGAGCATCTACAGAGGGAGTCCCGGGGAGCGGGGGTGGGGCGGGGGACAGAGGCTCCTTCCGTGTTCCCTTTGTTTCAATGAGGACACAATGCTGCTTTCATCGTTTCGATGAAAGGCTTCGAATTCCACGAAGGCCACTTGGAGTGCCTTTCATCCCTTGTAGTTGGCTATGTGGACTGGAGTAGGTAAAGACGTCCCTGCAGATTTTACTCTGCTCATTGTAGCCGATTATAAGGGGCTGTGTTCATCTCTGTTTCAAGAGCCATTGAGCCAGTGCTGTTTGAAGACGTTTCCGTGGTCATGTGGCCAGCATGACGTCCCAGAGCGCTGTTCTTTTCTCACCAAAGTGGTACCTGTTTATCTACTTGTAATTTGCATGCTTTTGAACTGCTAGGTTCACAAGAGCTAGGATGAAGACGGGAGCTCATCCCGTCACATGACTCGCAGTCTCAAACTTGGGCTGTAGGCTGGAAAGTTGACCAGCCCAGCATCTTAACTGCTGAGTTATCGCACCGTTCCTGGACCAGAGTAGAGCTACCAAATCTGGGCTGAGGAAACAAAGAAGCCACTAAATCAGTGATGGCTAATGTTTTAGACGGCGAGTGCCTGGACGAGTTGCGGCTAATGAGTCGTGGCTTGTGATGTCATCACCTGGCCCCCGCTACTCCTTTCTGAGCATGCTCAACTCTGGGGCAATGCTGGGACGACTTGGCTCGCATGCCAGCAGAGAGGGCTCTGTCTGCCCACTGCGGCACGCGTGCCATAAGTTCGCCATCACTGCATTAGATGGTAGCAAAGAGACCCAGATAATGATCTTTGCTTGTGCCTAGTGGTGATCTGGACTGCTGCAGTCCTCTTTTGTATCCGTGGGCTGGAGCTGATAGGAGGGCCAGTCCCGCAGCCCTGAAGGATGTCACTTTGAGAAAACTCATCATTTAGAGTTCAGTTGGCCCTGTGGCTTCTCATCTTCCTATTTTTATTTCAGCCACTAGGGAGAATGAAGAAGAGCTGCATCCAGAACAAGACCGGATAGAGAAGAAGGCTCCACCATCCAAGAGATCTCCCAGCCCAGATGAGGCTTGTATAAGCAGTGATCGGGGCCCGGACAGCCTGGAGGACCAACGGCCTCTTCAAGACTTTGTGAGGGATCAGCCAGAAGGGAAGAATTCTGACAGCCAAAATCATCTGGAAAAATCTGGGGTGTGTGGGGGGGAGTGGGGGAAGAAAAGCAAGAGGGCTGGTAGTCGAAGCAACGATTTGCCCACACCAGAAAGACCACACCAGTGCACCGAGTGTCGACGTTGCTTCCGGCAACACTCCATCCTTGCTAAACACCAGAAGATCCACACTGGGGAGAAACCCTACCTGTGTGTGGCTTGTGGCAAGCGGTTCAACCGCAGCTCCAACCTGGTGCAGCACCAGCGGGTGCACACAGGGGAGCGCCCCTTTCCCTGTGCAGCCTGCGGCAAGGCTTTCACCCAGAAATCGGACCTGGAGCGCCACCAGCGGGTGCACACAGGGGAGCGGCCATACGCCTGCCAGGACTGCGGGAAGCACTTCTCCGTCAGCTCCCACCTCGATCGGCACAGGCGCACCCACCAGGACGACCTTCGGGAGCTGCCTTCGGCCCCCCCACCAGTCCCTGCCACCCACCGCTGTCCCGACTGTGGGAAATGTTTTGGGCAGCGCTCTGCTCTTGCGAAGCACCGCAAAACCCATTCGGGGGAGCGCCTTTACCCCTGCAGCGCCTGCGGCAAGCGGTTCAGCCGCAGCTCCAACCTGGCGCAGCACCAGCGTATTCACTCGGGGGAGCGCCCGTTCCCTTGTGCTGACTGTGGCAAGCGGTTCATCCAACGCTCCGACCTGGAGCGTCACCAGCGGGTACACACCGGGGAACGTCCGTATACTTGCGCCCAGTGCGGCCGGGGCTTCTCCGTGAGTTCCCATCTTGACCGGCACCAGAGAGTCCACCAAGCGCTTGCGGCGGCGGCAGCTGCTCATTGCTGCCCCGAACATGTTAAAGGGCTCCTCCTCGACAGTGGGGCCAAGCAGACCCTGAAATACCAGCTGTGTAGTGGCAAAGGGCGTCTCGCCCGGAACAGCCATTGCTTGGACTGTGGGAAGAGCCTGAGCAAGCTTCCCGATCAGCCCCCGGGGCTTGTGCTCGAGAAGCCCTACACGTGTGAAGGCTGTGGGAAGGCCTTCGCCCAGCGCTCAGCCCTGATGAAGCACCGCCGCATCCACACCGGGGAGAAGCCTTTCTCGTGCGGGCAGTGTGGCAAGGGCTTCATCCAGAAGTCGGACCTGACCATCCACCAGCGCATGCACACTGGGGAGAAGCCGTACCGCTGCGACACCTGCGGCAAGTTCTTCAGTGTCAGCTCCAACCTGCTTACACACCAGCGCACCCACCTGGGGGAGAAGCCCTACGCCTGCGGGGAGTGTGGCAAGGCCTTCGTCCAGCGCTCGGAGCTGACCATCCACCAGCGCACCCACACCGGGGAGAAGCCCTACAAATGCAGCCTCTGCAGCAAATGCTTCAGCCGCAGCTCGCACCTGAACCGTCACCGGCGCACCCACGGCGGGCAGAAGGACTCCGCTGGGCCAGCCCCCTCCTCGTTGCTTGCCCCCAACCGTCACAAGCCAGCCATTCCTCTGCCCGCCTCTGTCTTCTCCACCTCCTTTTCGTCTCCTAGCCCTCTCCCTCCCTTGCCTGCCTTCCCTTCTTCACCTTCCTCTCTTCCTCTCCCTGCTTTGGAGCTGCCTTGGGCCCTCCCCTTCCCATCCCAGGGTTTTTCCCATCCGGCCTACGTGGCCCCTGCCACAGACGCAGCCCAGGCGTCTTCTCTCATCAACTAAGTTCTCCCCTCCCAGCCTCTGCTCTCCATTCCTGCTTAACGCCCTCCTTCACTTCCTTCTAGCTGCCCTCCAAAACTCTTTCTAGTTTTGCTTCTTCCTTCTCCTCCTCTGTCGATCGAGCCTCACTCTCTCTTCCCCTGCCCTGTTTCCACTGGCCACGCAGGATGAAGCTGGAAAGGAGAAACAGGCAGAAACAGGGCACACCCATCAGAGTGAAGTCGGTTGCTCCAAGGTTGCACAGCACGGGAAGGACTTGACCCTTTCCTTCTTCCTGACTTCTGCTTCGTTGTGAGACAGTATCAGAGTCTCCGACTATGCACCAGGACCGGAACCACCCTGGGCAGCAACTTAATCTGGAAGAGAAAGAGGAAGCTGGCAGCTGCAGTAGCCAGATGCTGGTAAGGCTTCTCAGGTTGGGAGGGGAAACATTAGGAGCTGCCTGATGACGCCAGCTCGGTCATATAACCCATGGGTCCCCAATCCCCGGTCTGTGGACCGGCACTGTTCCACAGCATGCCAGCAACCATGCTGTGCAAACAAGCCAACCCCCATTGGGATGCAGGGAGCATGCAAAACCGCACCCCCTCTGGTCCGTGGAAAAACCTTTTTCCATGGAACCGGCCCATGGTGCCCAAAAGGTTGGGGGCCACTGATCTAACCTATCCATACCCCAGAGTATTTAGTGCTCCTCCCTCTCTTTCTAGCGAACCTTATCTACACATCTGGCAAGACAAGAATGAGTCACAATATGGCGCAATATCCTGTCCCCTTGCAGAATTCATGTCCAGGGATCGCATTTCGGAGGTTCCCTTATACAACGAACTCTGTGCCATTGGAAAACATCTGAGGAAAAAACGGGTAAAGGTGTGTTTTTTTCCTTAGACCTATGAGCTACTTCCCTGCTGTGTGTGGTGGGGAAGAATCTGACTATGATAATATCTTTCACGACATTCTGACATAGTTAATTCTTCCACCTAGAAGAAGGTGTCTGCAGGGAGGGTCAAAAATATTATGAGGGTAGACATGATCACAGCATGGAAGCTCCACCCTTTTCTATGAGCTGTGGTGGCGCAATGTTAGAATGCAGTATTGCAGGCAAACTCACCCCACTGCCCTGAGTTTGATCCTGATAGGGCTCAAGGTGGACTCAGCCTTCCATCTTTCTGAGGTCAGTAAAATGAGGATCCAGATGGTTGGGAGAAATATTGTGACATTATGAGCCACCCAGAGAATGCTGTAAAGCACTGTGGAGCGGTATATAAGTCTAAGTGGTATTGCTATTGCTATGTGCATTGCAACACGGCTTATAAAAGGAACAGGGCTTCAATTGAGTGCTGGTGGTGGCCACCATCTTGGCTTTTTTGACCTGCATGGACACCCTTGCCTTTATCTCATCCTGTGGTGTGTGCCACTCAGGTCAAATCTTCCATTCTTTGCAAAGATTTGGGAATCCCAAAGAGCAAAGATTTGGAAATCTGTTGCTTTCCAGAGGGTGCTGAACTACAACTCCTACCAGCTCCTACAACCATGGGCAGTGTTGCCGTAAAGGAAGCCTTTTGGTGTAGTTAAACTATTTGGGCGAATTCTAAGCACTCTCACCAGATCTAAACCTCAGGATCCTTCATGAGAAGTTCTGCCAGCTCAGCAGATCCAAAACTGCTTTGGGTTTTTGAGACAGACGCACCCGCACCTGTGTATCTCATACTGCATCTTGCTTCTTTGGTGCCCTCTCACTTCTGACTTCCTTGTTTTGTCCCCCCCCCCAATTTTCATTTTGTTGCTGCAGATTGTGGTGCATTTATAAAAGGGAAACCAGAAGAGGATGCTCTCGGAGAGGAGAGAACATCTGGTTCAGCAAGACTGAGAAAAATGGGACAATTTGGGGCTGGCCTGGCTGGAGACTGAGGTCCAGCTCCCTCTAGTGTATGTTTAGCAAACAGTCTCTTGTGCCTTGTCTTCACACCCATCTGCCATGGAAAAAGCTTCCAGGTTTTCTTGTTCGTAGATGTCATCGTAATCAGAAGTAGGCATTTCAAGAAGCCAACATTTTAATTTACTCTCTGTATACATGCAGGCATACACAACTCATACGTGGTAGTCCTCGGGTTACAACCACAACTGAGGCCAGAATTTTGGTTGCTAAGTGAGCCAAATCCAGCTTTATGACCTTGTTTTGCCACAGTTGTTGAGAGAAAATCTGACTTCCCCTGCAGTGACTTTGTTTGCCAGAAGCCAGTTGGGAAGGTCACAGACGGCGATCACGTGGCCCCGAGTTCGAGCTGCAACCATGGTAACACTATATGCTGGTTGCCAGTGCCCAAATGTTGGTCACATGTTCATGAGGCAGCTGTGACAGTTGTAAAGTGAGAGGATTGCAACTTTGAACTAAATCACTAAATGGATGTTTTGTAAGTCGAGGACCTGTACCCAATTGGAAATTTTTCTTGTCAAGACTTTTTGTAACAAGTGAAAAATTGTCTTTTTTTTGTATAGAGTGAAATGATGAATGTTACTAAGCATTTTTATAGCATTTTTAAAATGGGAAGATTTAAAAAAGCAAAACAAAAGAGAAAGAATTTTGGAAGCGATTTCCAGGAGGCAAAAAATGTGAACATGAAGATTAATCAATAAAGGGAGAGAACATTCCTTCTTTGCTTTAAAATTTGATAGGATCATAAAGTAAGAAAATAAGATGAGTTGTCTTTACCTTCTTGTTCATTTCTACACATTCCCATTAATATTTAACTCCCTGGACATTTAAGTGGATTTTTTTTGTTATCTTCCTAAAGTATTTTAAGAGTTGCCATATTTAATATCTCACAGAAGAATAAAAAAGATGACTAATACACCAGGACGTTAACCTTTTTCATTAAATTTTTTCAACTGAAAAGTTGCTACTGGAATTTTTCTGAATTTTGGCTGCCATGTACTAATGTGTTTCTTCAGAATCAGAATTTCAGAATCAGAATTTATTTTGCTATGTGTGTCAGGACACCCAAGGAATTTGTCTTCAGTGATCATGCTCAGTACCTACATAAAACTGTGATTACAACAAAGATACAAAGATACAGTTCATAGACCTTTGAATATATAAGCATAATCAGGATCATTTGTATATATAGGCATAGTCATCGCATATATAGGCACAATCAGTTGTGTATATACGCATAAGATGCATTCATAGTCATAAAGTAAGTATAAGTTGCAATCAACAATATGAAACAATATGAAACTTTTGCAATCTACAATATGAAACTTATACCTAATCCCTAACTGAAATTCCCTGGTAAAGCAGCATACAGTGTCCTTTGGCTGATTTGAGAGTAAATGAAAAAAGAACCCATGTGGAATGTGAAAGAAAACATATGGCTACCATATGGTGCCAAATTTATACAAATACATTCGTCAGGCAAATTGATAACACCACTTTCTCAACAAAACTAGTGGGAAGCTTGATGCAAATACTTAAGTTTGTTCTCTTGTCAGGCTCGATGTTAGAAAGCTCTTATTTCCTCTTTCCTCTGCGTCCTGTCCAGCCTATAGCTATAGGTAGGCCTTGAATTACAAGGCCATAATGGAGCCTGCCTGCAGTCATAATGGTTGTAAATTGGATCGATCATGTGACCAACCCAATTTTATGACATTTTTTTGCAGCAGGTAAGTGAACGAACACAGTGATCATAAATGCAAACCTATTGTTTATTATGAGAATGGTTTTGCCAAAACCCAGAAGTCCCTGTTTTTGGCAAAACTGTTGTAAAAGAGTTCCTTGACTGCAGGATGCTGTGTAAAACAGCTTCATAACACACAGTTGTGATTGGGGGGGAGGGGAACCCCAACTGTCGGAACTTAGAACCCAGCTTGTAAGTTCCCCTTTTCAGGTAGGTTGTAACTAAACATCGCTAAGTGACAGGTTTTAAGTCAAAGACTACTTATATTGTAGTCAACTAGATACCTCTGAGAAACCCTCAAGCAAAACATGAAGGTTAGGAGACCCAGACAGATCACACAGAGAAAGTCTGCATCTAAATGGAAAAGTCTTAGATTTAGGGCTAAGCATTCCTGTAGAAAAAAATTACTTCCATTTCACAAGGCAAGGAATTTCATGGCTGTGAAGTCACTGTCAGTTCTGAGCCAAACCTGCCCTTCCCTTCTGAACATCAAATAGCAGAGTTAAGAAAAGCAGGTTGTCTGTCCCCCAGGAATTGCGATAATGGAGGATTGGGTTACATATACCGTGACTCACAATAACCCAAATGCAGCCACGCGTATAGCTTCATGTACACATTTGTATAAGTGTGTCGCGTAGATGTTAACGGGTGACGCTTCCTTCTGTTCTCTCACCTCAAAATTTCATTTGCTAATCGTACATCTGGTGTGGATAAATTTGAGAGCAGGTCTGAATAATTATTTCTCTTTCTCGTCTCTTGACAAACTTGGGGCATTTTCTATGAAGCGTGTGTAACCTGTTTGGTAATCAATAGCGTTCATCGGTTGACCTTAACTGAGATGATGTAGCTATATCCCAAAATATAAGCTTACAAGCTTACACCTCTGCACATTCCTAGCTCCCACACCTGGCCCCACAGGTTTGTTAAAACCAATGAAGCTTCTCCCTTGCTGTGATGTACTTGCTTGAACAGGTTCTTTTTAATGTATGCCGAATTTCACGCCCAGCCACACTACACCCTAAACACCATCAAAGCACTGTAAGCTATGTGTGATGTTTGTGTGTCTGTAGCGCTCTTCCCCATGAAAGAGCATGGCTCAGTCACTGCTCCTAGTCAACATCGTCCTCTTCTTCTTCGCGGTGCTGCTCCTTTATCATTTTAGCAACATCTTCAGATACTACTTCAGGATTTGCTTTTTAAAATGCTGGATACTTGGGTGGTCTTCTGTTATGCTTCCGGTCCTCGCTTTCCGTGGAAGGAATGTGGCAAATATGAGGTAAGTCACGCAGCACTATGCCATTACACATGCACACATGTACTTTCAGTGACTGTCAGGTATTAAACAGAGCAACAGTGGAGAGCTGCTCACATAGAGTCAAGGGAAATGGAAGTGTCCCCTTCCTCAGGGAAAACACCAAAAGGTCACAGCAGATGAATTACTGGATCTTTCTATAATTTAGTAGAACAGTTGCGTGAAAAAGGTTTAATCACAGGTGCCTGAGATCATCTACCTACTTGATCCAAATTGAAAAATAGACATTCTGAGATGACCACGACTCTGAATATGTGGGAATACCTTCATGATTGCTTACAGAGCCTGCAATGTTTACATGATGGTTCCCAGTCGCGTTTGTTTCATTATAATTCCAGAGTCTTTGGTGATGGCTTGAGGGTGATCAAGAAAACTAGTTTGGAATTGTCTGAAATGATATAGGGATATAGAAGACCTCCAAAGTCTCGTCAAACTATTATTCTGTAAGATCATAGGAGATAGTACTCGGGGTGCGCAGCAAACTTCATACACTATCCTTTATGATATGGATCATAGCATGCATTGTACTCATGCCTATTATTTTGCACCCAGCTCTTCCCGAGTGATTGAGCTCCACTGAAACTCCAAAGCAAAGCCAAAGCCAAAGCCAAAGCCAAAGCCAAGCAAAAAATCCTAAACTGATGGGAGCATGGTCTTTGCTTGAAACCAGGGTCAATTTTAATCTGGTTGCCACTCAAAGAGATTCTGGGTCAGTTACTAACTTTTCCAGACCAACTTATATCATTCAAATATTGCTTCAGTAGTGAATGTCTGAGATCCATGCCATTTAGTTTCACCTATTCCTGTAAGAAATATTGCTGGAATACTGGTTAGTCCCCAACTAACAACAGTTTGTTTAGTGACCTTTTGAAGTTACAACTGGAAAAAAAATGACATGACTTTTTTTTCACACGACCGTTATGGCATCCCCATGGTCAGATTATCAAAATTCAGATGCTTGGCAACTGGTTTATATTAACGATGGTTGCAGCCTCCCAGAGTCATATGACCCCCTTTTGCAACCTTCTCAGAAGCAAAGTGAATGGGGAAGCCAGATTCACTTAACAACTGCAGTGATTCACTTAACAAACGTAGCAAGAAAGGTTGTGAAAGGGGGGCAAAACTCAAGAAATGTCTTGCTTAGCAACAAAAGATTTTGGGCTCAATTGCGGTCATAAGTCAAGGACTAACTATATGTGCTCTTTAGCTGATCCACCCATGATTGCCCTTGTTTGCCATCCACAAGGCACTTCCTCATTACATCCGAATGCATGCAGGTTCTACAGCTGAGGAAATCGCAAAACTCCTCAGAGCGACAAAGATAAAATTTGCTAGGGGTTTGCTCCCTCAATGTGTACCACATTCTGACGCACAATGCTCTACTCTTAAGTACAACAAAATGTTTTGGATGCCAGCCAATGGATTCAAATAAGCTCTGAAGGGCGAGAAGTGCCATTGAATGTTGCAGTTAATCGATTCCTTGGACATGAGGATCATGGAAGAACTGCCCACCAGGAAGAAAGCAATACGTTGGGATAACACCTGGAATTGATCACTTTTTTATAGCAGTGCTTCTCAATCTAGTCCGCTTGAAGATGTGTGGACTCCAACTCCCAGAATTCTGGGAGTTGAAGTCCTCATATCTTCAAGCGGAAAAAGGTTGAGAAGCACTGTTCTATTGCATAAAATTCTAAGAGGAAAAGACAGCAAAATAGTGTCAGACAATAATGACATAATTGGGCAAATACGGCATTCTGGCTGTGTAGTATAAAAGCCATCTGAGTGATCTCAGCTTCCTTCATTGTATTGTTAGCTTCCTTAGCTTCCTTCATAGGATTGTCAAGAAGATTATCTCGACATGAATGCCTTGATTTCGAGAAAAAGGACAAAATACGAATATAGCGATTCATATCTAGATATCCACCACCTTTTATCGTCCAATCTTGGCAATGTACAATTGTGTCAACCGGCTGAAGCTTTGTGAAAGAGTGCAATTGCAAACCGGTTTTATTTGAACCGGCTCTAGCAACTTCCTCAGCTTCTTTTCGTCAACTGCTCTTAATGCTTCCAAAGTGCATCTCTTCTCATTCTGTTTCAGAGCTCTGCGTTTCATGATGCTACCTTTGAAGCTCCTTTACGGCATTAAGATCAACGTGCTGGGAGCTGCAAACTTAAATCTAAAAGGTCCTTATGTCATCGTCTCTAATATGCAGTGCTCTGTGGACTTGCTCGGTGAGTTTGTCGATCCTCTGGAGCGTACTGTGTTTGAAGGGCCCTGAAAACATGTCTTGAAATAGGAATGACCCATCTCCATCTCTATCCATGAAAGATTAACTTGAGGAAAGGGGATCTCACAAAGAACCTACCAAAAATGGGTCCATTTCACCATTGAATTTTATTGATCCTTCTTGTGTATTTAACTCTTCATATGTTGCTTGCTTTGTTTACATTTTGTTAGGCACACTGTGTGCTAGCCAAACTGGAAATGCGGCATGTACCTTAAATAAATTAAAAGCAAAAAAACCCCAAAATAGTAGCAATATCAGATGGTAGTGATTGGTCTAGTTGCATTTCTCCCTTGGACAATGTGTGAATACACTCCATGCATAAGAAACATTTGAAATGATGATCATTCTTTATATTTTTTGAAATGTCAAGCCAATCAAAATAAATGTGCAGATTATTGGATACAAAATACCCTTACAACCAAACATTAGACCATGTAAATGCAACTTGAGGGGGGGGGGAGTTAGATATGGATATTTGTCGTGTTTATAGTTTGCCAATAGCACTTGGAAGAAGTATAGGACTGAAATTTCCTCAAAATAAGCTTTAATCTCTTATGTTATTGGCCCTTTTTAGTCATCCCTGATATAAAACTAAATGGCTTCAGAATTCTTGCAGAGGAGAATTAGTATTTCATGATGAGTATGAATATTTTGCCTCTTTCCTCATGTCCTGTTTTCTGCAGTCTCTGAACTGCAGGAGATTATCCTGCCCTAATCCTTTTCCAGATCAAGAAGCATGAAGAGCTGGAGAACAAACTGATGTGGCACCCTAAAAATCTGATTTCCATACCTGGGAACAACAAAGCAAAAGGACCTATGTGGAGAAAGATAGATGGGTTTTGTCAGGGCAAGGAGGATCGCTTCTAAGACCCTCTGCTCTGCTGCAGTTCTTAACCACCAGACACTTTCCCAGTGGGAGAACTGATCCCTTAAATCGATGTTTCTCAACCTTGGCAACTCTTAAGATGTGTGGACTTTAACTTTAGATGGCTGGCTGTGGAATTCTGGGAGTTGAAGTCCTCACATCTACGACTGAGAAGCATTGCCCTAGAATAGTCACTCCATAATCCACGCATGGCTTCCTAACCACAAAATAATCAACGTGGTACTGCAAAGCAAGGCTCTCTTTGTCCTAACAGTTTCCCTTCCACAGCACATGCAAGAAATTCCACTTTTCCTTAGAGGAATCAGAAGTCAGCTTTCCCCACTCTGCTATCTTCCACATCCATGGCTCAATTCTCTCTCATACTGAATAGCCAAAAAAATTCGGAGGAACCAAAACAGTGTTAGGCTTTCTTCAGAGAGTTCAATCCAAAATATGTTAGCCCACAAATTAAAATATAGTTTGTAAAAACATTACCCCCCCTTTTTTTCCTTTGGCTAACAATTTTTATCTTCAACCAGTCCTTTGTAGCCCAACACTTCTGGTGGGCACAGTTTGGGAAAAATTGCTCAAGGATGTTTTTGTAGCTCTGTATCAATCCTCTGAAACTGTTGAACTAAACAGGGATCTGAATCTTACGTTACGTGTTCTCGTCAGATGCTAATCCTGCCCTGGCTACATTTCACAATGTGAGACTGGAGAGTGGAAAGAAGCTACAATTGACCTTAGATTTGATCTTCTTCTTCTTCTTCTTCTGATCCTCTTTTTCTTCTTCTGAAAAACTACAGGGATTTTTCAAATTTTGCCCAAGCAATGTACCCTTTTAGTCAAGAAAGAGATCCTCTACATGTTTACTGTTGGTGTTGGCCTGTGGCTGTGTGGTTGCATTTTCATTGACCATAAAAAGGAAGCAGAAGCTCTTGAGATAATATCAGCAACTGGAGACACCATGCTCCGGGACCATGTGAGTAGGGGAGGAAAGCAATATAACCATTACATTGGGCGTTCTGTATTCATAGAATCATAGAAGTGGAAGGGACCTTGGCAGTCTCCTAGTCCAAGTCTCTGTTCCAAGACACGAGTCCTGATACCATCTCGGATAAGTGGCTGTCCAACCTTTTCTTGAAAACCTCCAGAAATGGAGCACCCACAATTCTGGGAGGCAAGCCACTCCACAAACAGTCCCGTCTGGAAACTCCTCCTTATTTTTAGATTGTATCTCCCTCTGTCAAGCTTTCACCCATTGTGTTTGTCTTGAATTAATATTCCTGCATTAATATACAATCATGACATGATTCCTATGCAGATGAGTAATGAACTCAATAGTAATTGACTACGCTACAGCCAGCTTGGTGTGGTGCATTTTTCTTAAACTTTTTTATCCCTCTCAGCACTTCCTATTTTTAAAAACTATGAGGGAACTGAAGAGATTTTGTTAGCATAGGTTATATTTATCGATATTACTGTAGTAAAAATCAGATCAATGCACTTGGAGCTGATACTGCTTCTCACAATTATTCAATGGGATTTTAATATTGTAATTTTTCTTTTGTGGATCTCTGAGAGTTTTTGGGGACCCCCCCCCCCCAGAACGGGACTTTAAGAAATAGGGATGTAGAAGTTCAGACACTGGACTTGGATAAATTCTAATCCTGCCTTGACATAAAGCTGGATGACTTGGGGGTCAGTCTCTCTTTCACCCCTAGAAAGAAGATAAAAGCAACATTTCTCAAAATCTTGCAAGAAAACTTCCAAGGACTAGTTCACGTCGCTGCTAGGAGTCAAGACTGATTTGAAAATTCAAAACAAACAATAATGTGACAGTCCCCCAATTTCTAAAAGATATGATTACCATATTTCACAAGTGTCAAAAACTGAAGCACAATTAGAAAATGCTGCCTAGGACTTTCTTGGGGAAAATATTGGTTCTTCTAACAGCCCAAAATACCCTTCCCCAAAAGGATGTGTAGCAGATATTGTACAGTGCATTACATATCCTGTAATATTGGCTGAGTATGAATTAGCACAGAGAAATACTGTGTTAGGAGCGATTTGGTTATTGTATTCAGCTGTGCCACGTAAGTAGCAATCACAATTACTGAATGAAAACTAGACTCTTGTGGCTAACGAACATTCAGTTTTATGGAAAGTTTACTTATGGGATGAAGTACTTGTGCATAACAATGCAGTAAACCAAATATCCTAAATACAGCTAAGCGGAAACATTCATTATTCTCTAGTATATAATAGAATAACTGTTGATGAAAGATAAGAATGAGAGAAGATAAAAAGAATAAAACACTGAGAAGCATCACTTTCAAGCATGTTGCTTATTTTTAATCACTGCATATTTCTCAGCCCTAATTGCTGGCTTGTCCCTTGATCCTGGCTAAGTCCTGTTCCTGTGGATTAATTATATAGTAAATTTGTAGATTCTTATGTACAGTAGATTTCAAATATGCAGAGTGTATGTGTGATCTTGGTGATAAAAGGTATATTTCAACCTACAGGTAATCCTCGACTTATAACTATTTGTTTAGTGAGAGCAATACAAAGGCAATGAAAAAAATGACTTATGACTGGCCCTTGCACTTATGACCATTGCAACATCCTATGCTCACATGATCAAAATTCAAGAGCTTGGCAACCACCATGTATGGCTGCAGCATCCTGAGGTCATCTGATCCCTATCCGAAATCTTCCCAGCTGGCATCTGGCAAGCAAAGTCAATGGGGAAAGCTGGATTCAATAATGACAGCAGGATTCACTTAATAACTGTAATGGTTCGCTTAACTATGACAAAAAAAGGTTATAAAATTTGCGGCGGCCGCAACGTAACTGCTTTGCTTAGCAATGGAAATTCTGGTCCCAGTTGTGGTTGTTGAGGACTATCTATATTGATTTCCTGTACCTGTTTGAATATCACCACATAGCAGGAATGTAGAGGTTAGCTTTTAGAAAAGCGCTATTAGAATTGAGAGAAATAACGTATTACAAGAATCAGAGATAGTCCCTTGTTAATACTTTATTCATTGGCTGAAGAAAAAAGGCCTCATGTATTCATTATTAAACATGTTCTTTCCTGTCTAATTAGCTGCGAATATGGGTATTCTCTGAAGGCCACAGAACTGGTGAATCCACCTTGGAGCCCTTGCAAAGAGAGGCTGTCCATCTAGCAGTGAAAGCTCAGGTAAGGACGCGCCATTTTCACACTTCCCATTTCTTCATTTAACTCCGAATGCAGATAGGAGAGTGATGCTATTTCTGTGAGTCATTCATTTGTAGAAACCAGAACCCTCAAGGTAGAAAGCTAAGCAATGTATAATCATCATCATGATCGGCGCACAGCAATCATTATTGGCAACCAAGCTACCACCCAAAGCCACAAACAAAACTATTTGTATCTCAAATTAAAAGAGTATTTCCTTATTAAGTACTATGAATTCAAGATTGGAAGGATTCCCAAAATGCCGCCCCAAAGCTAAAATGAATTATTTCCTTTCAGTTTAATACGTAACTATTAAAAATGTGGGCCAACTGTATCCAGGGAAAGCAAAAACACACCCAACTGAAGACAGAATAATAAAGCTGAGGAACCACTTCAAAGCAACAAGCAGGAATGAAGGATAGCGGTACAGAATCAGTGTCCCTAGGACCTCTGGGATGCCCCAGGACCATCTCAGAGGCTGTGAAATCCGACTTATTTGCCAGTCTTTCGTTATTCAATAGTACAATATTAAAATCCCATCAGTCGTGGAAAAGGGTAGCAGTGACATCAATTTTAATGTTTAATAGGGCAATTGTCAATAATACAATAGAAGTCTTTGGGGCGGGGGAGCTCCCTAATTTTTATAAGTTGGAAGGGGTCCTGAAAGAAAGAAAATTAAGCTTTTTTAAAAGCTTAAAAAAGAACCACCAAAGAGTAGCTTGAAAAAGGACATGGCTAGACGGGAAGTCCTCCATTTTGCAACATTTTGTAATGCCTATCTACCTCTGCTTAAATGAATACAACCCAAATAGGATTGCCTTTTTTCCCTTCAATGTTTCTCAGCTTTGGCCATTTGAAGGTGCGTGGACTTCAACTCCTAGAATTCCTCAGTCAGCCAAGTTGGCTGAGGAATTCTGGGAGGTGAAGTCCACACATCTTCAAATGGGCAACGTTGACAAACACTTCTTATGCGTGTTTGTTT
>JANHFO010003169.1:117280-132617 GCA_032468095.1 Pareas carinatus | reverse complement strand
AGGGGATGTCTTATTTTTCCACTGAGGCCGCCCAGAACCGGAAGTCCAAGGCCTTATTATCAGGGAGGTCTTATTTTCGGGGGAGGCCTTATATTTCAGTGAGAGGCAAAACTGTAAGTAGGCCTTATTTTTGGAGGGTGTCTTACTTTCAGGGAAACAGGGTAGTACAGAGAAGAACAACAGATCAGCAATCGGAGAAGGGGTGAGATGAAAGTTTCTATTCCTTTATTAACTTGACAAAGAGAGAGGAATATCTGAGACGAGATAAATTTGGAAATGAATTCCCATAACAGAGAAGCGGCGAGAAAGCACACAGGGAAAAAAGGCTGAAAGGGAGGAGGGAAAGCTATGCAAAACTAAACTAAGGAGCCTATAACAGATAGCATGAACTTGTATGAAAAAAACCAATTTCAGATATTCTGGATTTAAGACTGTTGGGGGAGGAGGAGAACTCTAAAGAAAATAAAAAATAAAAATAAAGACATAAAGGTTTAGAAGGGGGAGAGAATAAAAGGGAAAAAACAACATCTAGTGGCGGGAGAAGATATTACACTAATAGAAGTAAAAGACTGCTGACTACAGAATAGCAAATTTGACAATGACCTTGAATAAACAGATTGTGGATTATACAAAACTAGAACCAACAGACTGCAAATCAGAACCAAAGTTAGGGGAAGCAGCATATGAAGAAAATAAACAGAGACTCAAAGAAAAAGAAATGAATAGGTACACAAAAAAAGACTCAAAAGTAGCAACAACACCCACAAGCCAGGGGAATATCCAAATACTGTTGCAGAAAGAAAAGAATGGATATAGCACAAAAGCAGATACAGGAAATATTGTCAATTCAGCAATTAATACGATCAAAATTCAGGCCACCTTTGTGTATTTGCAACAGTGGGTCACTATTTGTGAGCTTCCAACAAGCAAATTGAATTTGTTTGAATGGGGTTCCCCATGGAGCGACACGTTTCAGGGTCCACAGCTTGAAAAAGGTTGAAAACATCTGATCTAAAGGAAGGTTTATTATTTTACAACTAACAGGGTAGATTTGTACCAGACTTTGCTGTGATCGAAAACTTCAAATGCATCTCCAAAAGGTTAATGGTTTTGCTGGCCTTGTGGGAAACAGTTGCAGCTGGATGTGCTCTACTGTCTTTTCAGATTAATTGGATTCATGTCATGAATAAATTCCCAAAATAGTTAGATCAGACTCTAGGGCCTGGAACACATGGCTTAGGACCCAGTTAGCTACAGGACCGCATTCTGCCAGCCAATACCTCCCTCCGACTGGTGCACTCCCACAGAGAGGGCTTTCTCAGGGTGCCGTCGGCCAGACAATGCCGGCCAGCGACCCCCAGGGGGAGAGCCTTCTCTGTGGCAGCTCCCTCCCTCTGGAACGACCTCCCCCCGGAGATTCGTACTATCTCGGATATCTATGCGTTCCACCATGCCATTAAAACGTACCTCTTCACCCAGGCTGGTTTGGCCTGATTCGCACCCCCTCTCCATGTGTAAAATGAGTAATTTTACTCATTTTTTTAAATTTTAGATCCAGTTATAAATTGGTTTTATATTCTGGTTTTTAGATTTTCGGCCACATTAACTATTATTTATATTTCTAAATTATTTTTAAACATTGCCTTGTATGTTTGTTATTGCTGTTGTTATTGTTGTTTTTAAATGGCTGCACACTGCCCTAGGTCCCTTCGGGGAGAAGGGCGGTATAAAAATACAAATAAACTAAACTAAAACTAAATAAACATTTCCGTAGTTTGACGACACAGTGAGATCAAAAACTTACCTTCACTGCTGATCAACAATCTTCGATTTTTGCCGTACAAATAGTTTGCAAGGTTGCCCATGAGATGTGGTCCAAAGATGGCAGCCATGAAGATTCAACGCATGTAAATAACAGACGGGGAGCTTTGATCACCTCTTTACAACCATTATCTTGACTTTTCAGATCATACTCCATGGACACAGTGGGACATTTGTTTCTGATCTTAACTCGTATCTCTTTCCTTTTAGAGATAGACATGAGAAGACAGATACCATTCGCTGTATTAAATCCTGTCGACCAAATGATGCTAACTGTATCTTAGATCCCGTTCACACCATTTCCCACACGGTTATCTCTTTGCCCACTTTCCGGGAATTTACGAGACCAGAAGGTAATGAGTTTCCTTGTTCGGTAAAATTATCTAGAGGAACCTATTGTGGGATGGCAGCGATGACGGTTCTAGGTCCCTCGGATTGCTTACTACCCAATAAGACTGTTGAGCAGACTGGTTAGGATTGGAAACCTGTCTAGTCCAAGATCTCCAGAAGGCACAAGATGGAGGAAGTCCTATGATATTACAGGGAATCTCCATCCTATCAGTGGCAGACAAAAATGGTACATGAAACTGTTCATCCTTTTAGCTTATTTTCGCATCGGTTGCTGATTAGGTTCCCGAATGAGGTTTTGAAACCTTGGAGTTCCTTGTGGCCCGAGTTGCAAATATTCAAGTCAGGGAGAAAACGTGGTTCCTTCTCCCCAAGCAAGCTGTCTCAACGTCCGTCCTGAATCCATTGTTATTTTGCTTAACTGAATTGGTCCAATTGGCAACTAGTTAAATAGAAAACACTGGCCTTTGGGGCAGTTATTTCCCCTTGCCGCTGTCTTCAGGTAACCTTCATGCGCTCTCTCTCTCTCTCTCCCTCAGACACTATTTTCCTTCGTGCCATTACGCCAGCATACTCGACCAATGAGGCTGACATCATATTTGATATAACCGAAGGAAATGTACGGGATTCTTTCGACATAATCAAGCGCTATGCAGATGGCATGACTGTGGGTAAGAAGTCCTCTTTTCTTTTGCAGCTCTTTCCTTTGAACCCAAGAGTTTTCATAGGACGTTCCAGCATCCATCCATCCATTTTTAGCTTCATTCTTTACCCCAGAAAGGTCCCCAGTTCTTGTGACTTTGTAGGAGGAAGGGTGAGAGTCGTGAACAATGTGCAAGATCCACAAAGGCACGGCTTTTCTCTTTCACCAGTGGGTGGGGGCGTCTCGAGGGGATGCTGAAGTTTCCCCAGCATATGTTTTGAAAAGGGTAGCCAACACCACACGAGAATCCATGGCTCAGGAGGCTGTGCTTTGCTTCGTGACACCTGAGAAGAGCATATTGGCCGAGAGTCCGTGGAGATTCCCAGTCATCCAGGTCATGGTTGTCCCAAAAGTGATTTTTTTTCTTTTTTCAAAAGGCAACTGAACTTTGGTTTTTTTTAGTTGTCCAGTTGTCAGTTGCCTTTTGAGGAAAAAAGGCACCTTTGGGACATACAGACTGAGGCTAGAGCTTCAGGAGGATTATACAAAAAGGGAGAAGATGGAGGAAAAAACAATTCAGCAGAATTCGACGTCTTCATCTCATCCTTCCTCTGAAGTGAGGGGCGCGCCGGGTTCGGCCAATGTTCTGATCTGAGAAATAAAAGAAATAAAAGAAGAATTAGAGTTCCTCTCCAACCATTGGATAGGAGAGTAGGATCAGCTGTGTGCAGAATCTAGGCGTCCTGGTGTGTTTTGAAGTTATTTACGAACAACTGGCCTCCTGAAGTTGTGAATGCTCCAAAACTGGAAGTTTTTAAGAAGAGAGTGGACAGCCATCTGTCTGAAATAGTATAGAGGTTCCTGCCTGAGCTAGAAGACCTTTAAGGTTCCTTGCAACTATTCTATTCTATTCTATTCTATTCTATTCTATTCTATTCTATTCTATTGAGCTAAAACAAAAATTAAGCAATACTGAGTGATGAGCTAGGCAATGTTTCTTAACCTTGGCAATTCTAAGACGTATTGCCTTCAACTCCCAGAATTCCCTAACCAGCATGGCATTCTGGGAGTTGAAGTCAATACATCTTAAAGTTGCCAAGGTTGAGAAATGTTGGGCAGGGGAAACGAACCATCATTAACCATGCATAATTTTAGGGCCTGTCTTACAGCTTGGCCTGAAGATAGCGCTGTGGTTGCGCTCATTCCGATGTATCAGAATCAGAATTTATTTTGCCAAGTGCATCTGGACCCACAAGGAAAGTAAAGAATAGCAACAGCAATAGCATTTAGACTTATACCTCGCTTCGCAGTGCTTTACAACCCTCTCCAAGTCATTTATGGAGCCAACGTCTTGCCCTGGGTCCTCATTTTACCGTCAAGGCTGCGTCAAGGCTGGTTAGAATGGAAGGAATCGAACTCCTGGCAATGTGAGCAGACTTAATCTGCAATACTGCATTCTGACCACCGGTGTCACCACGGCTCTCCCAAGAAAGTTTGTGTCTGAAAGCAAGTATTTCAGATCTTTTTCTGATCTCTTTTTGTAGTGTTGTTGGGTTTTTTTTAACACCCAAAGACTACCCCTAGCAGCTTGAAGGCTGACTTGAGAGATTAGAGAAAGTCTTTCCCCGCTTTCCCAAAACGGCAGCAGTTGAAGCCAGTTGGCAAACCCGCTTCAACTGAAGATGTATGAAGGGTCAAAATGATTGCCTTATGTTTTTCACCACCAGGAGGCAGCAGGTGACCGGATGCTGGCTTATCTAAGGTCACCACTCTTCCAGGTGTGAATGTAATAATGCAGGTCCGTAAAAGGCCACCCCGCTGAAATGTCAGAAAGCAACGGAAAGGTTGGGCTGTGGGGTCTGGAGGCTGGACAAACAGGGCCAAGGGTGAAACTGTGGGCCCAGGCAGGGGCTGGGCGTGTTTCTCAGAGCCCAGAATTAACAATTAAGGGGATACGGGTGGACCAAGAGCGGAGCTGACTACGGTCCACCTTGTGTGTAAGAGGAGCGTTTTGCATCTCCGCAGTGCAAAGTGTCACAGGTGATCTAGGAGAAAGGATAAACAGAAGTAAAGCCTCCGTTTGTTCTCTTTAAGTCCTTTTACAGACTTTCGACTATAAGGCTATTCAGCTTCTTCCCTCCCTCTTTCCCCTCCTTTTAAACAGCTGCCAGGGAAGAATTTGCGTCCTGCCTGTACAAAAAGGTTTTATTAAAACCTGGGGTATTAGAAGGCTTTTCCTCCTTAGCTCTCCCTAATTCTCTAATGCCACCTGTATTCAGGTAACAGCACTAATTCCTGCAAAGCAAATCTTTGATGCAGTTGCCCTGAGTTAATAGAAAGCACATTCTTGGCATTGGGTGGCATTCTAATTAATTGGATTTGGAGTAGTGGCAATAATAGCAATAATTTTAATTAATGTCAAGGAAGAGGTGACAGCAGTTTTTCAATGCACGAAGGGCTATCACAGGGAAGAAGTAGCAGATTTATTCTCCTTAACACTTGAGGGTAAAACAAGAACCAATGGGTAGCAGCTTTATAGGAGGAGATCTAAAGCTGAAATTAGGAGGACTTGCCTGACTGAGAACTATTCAGCAAAACAGCCCACCTCCTGAAGTTGGGGAGATGGGGTTCAATCACTGTAAAAGTAAAAGATGCTAATGCGCGAGTCAGATTGAAAAGGGATCTTCCTCAGATGTTCAAAGTCAAGAAATTATACATATTGAGACAGCACCAATGGAGTTTGGCTGCTAATCCTGACTTACTTCAAATATTTTCTGCATCTTTTTAGGAAGTTCCTCTCCGTATACTCCTTAACCCCTGCTAAGATGAATCCATTTTGTAAAGGTGGAGAAGCATTCAGGAAAAGGAATCCTATTTAAAACAATATAGGACAGGCCAAGCAAATGTACGGAGACAGGTCGTTGTCATTAGTCGTTCAGTTGTGCCTGGCCTTCAACCACTCTGTGAGTCAACATTCTCCATGCCCCTCTATCTGACACTGCCTCGTACAGATCTGCCATGGTCATCCTGGTGTCATCTATAAATATAAAAGCAAAAAATGACTCACTCACTCACTGACACATCACCAGATCCTCCAAACTATTGAAGCTAGGAATATGAAATTTTCTGCACACTTTTGTCTTGCCACTTAGACTCTTAGGCTCACTAAGAAAGGATTTTTTTAAAGTATTAAGCTTTCTGCGGGTTATTTAAGATTTATTGCCATATTTAAATTCAGGATGGGTAGAGGGTTGTGATTGGACAAAATATCCGACAATGTTTGTTTCCTTTCTCCTGATTGGAGGGCTTTTGCAGCTTGTTGTTTCATTTTGGGTTTCTCCCTTCACACCACCAGTAGCAGCAAGCACAAACATGACATTCAGGTAGGCTGCTTTCCTCCTTTTTAATTTTAATCCCCCAGTTCTACTGCCCTGTGATCCCTACCTGCCCGCCTCTGCCACACCACATTACGTAGGGCCTACCTGACAGGCTCCCTCAGATTGCTGTCTGGCTCCCGGCTCCATCCGGCCCTCTGAATGGCCTCAGAAAAGGCCATGCGGCCCTCCCAACGGGCCGTAGTGGCCTCCCTGGTGCTGGCCTCCAAAAGGGTGGTGCTGGCTTCCCCACGACAATTTCTGAGGCCAGTGCAGCCCATTTTGAGGCCAGCGTGGCCCATTGGAAGGCCAGCATGGCCCATCGGGGTGGTCACGTGGCCATTTCTGAGACCAGTGTGGCCATTTCTGAAACCAGAGCGGCCCGTTCAGAGGGCAGCGCAGTCTGTTCAGAGGCCACTGCGGCCCTCCCAATCGGCTGTAGGGTCTCATGACCCCGTAGCAGAGCATGGGTATCAAAAGCTAGTATCTTTATATGCTCAAATTTTCTCTAAATCAACTAAGTTTGGAAGAATAAAAGCTTCCATTGTTGAAAGCCAACATGAACTTTTCAAATATATTTTTTTCTTTTACAATCAATGTGGCCACAGGAACTCTCCATGGAAGAAAAAATAGATCATTGTCTTTCTCCTTTTCTCTGTGTTGTCCTGGTGTACTCAATGTGCTTGAAGCTTTTTAGACTCATTCTCAAAATATTTATGCTACCAATATGAAAAATAAAGAAAGCCATTTCATATTAAAGTCCTGACAAAGTAATTTCTATGAACTTTAAATACTTAACCTCCCACATTGACATCGTGCATCCTACTGTTTTCTCAAAGTGTCTGCATTAAAAGATTTAAGAAGTTATGTTTCAGCATTGCATCTGTACATTTTATCCTAGGGTGGTGTAGTTTAATTCCTTTCATGTATCTGCACCTTGAGGAAGCAATACATAATAATAAAACAAATCACCCAAAAGGAAACTTCATGATGGCCTTGTAGATTGTAATAAGGTAAGGTAAAGAGTCCCTGCAGATTTTATTCTGCTAATTGTTCCTGACTCTAATTTGTTAGGTTTTTTTTAGTTTAGTTTTATTTATATTTCTATACCGCCCTTCTCTCCGAAGGAACCCAGGGCAGTGTACAGCCATTTAAAATACTTCACAAAACATACAAACAACTTTTAAATCATTTAAAATCATTATACTGTGGCTGAATTTTAAAAAACCGGAAATATAATTTCTAACGAAACTTTAAAATTTAAGATATTTAAAATTTAACAAGGAAAAGGTGTAATTAGACCAAACTGGCCTGAATAAAGAGGTGAGTTTTTACGGCATGGCGGAAAGCACGGAGGTTCGAGAGAGTTCATATCACTGAGGGAAGGTCATTCCAAAGGCAAGGAGCTGCCACAGAGAAGGCTCTCCCCCTGGGCGTCGCCAGCTGACATTGTCTTGCCAATGGCACCCTGAGAAGGCCCTCTCTGTGGGAGCGTACAGGTCGATGGGAGGTATTTGCTGGTAGTATGCGGTCCTGTAGAAAACTAGGTCCTAAGCCATAGAGCGCTTTAAAGGTCATCACCAACACCTTGAAACGCACTCAGAAGCCCACCGGCAGCCAATGCAGCTCGTGCAGGAGGGGGGTCACATGGATCCTACCACTGGCCCCATAAGCCCCCACGCGCCCGCATTTTGTACCAGTTGGAGCTTCCGGATGCATCCCAAGGGGAGCTCCATGTAGAGAGCATTGTAGTAATCCAGGCAGGCCATGACAAGTGCCTGAGTGACCGTGCGCATGGCATCCTGATCCAGAAAGGGGCGCAACTGGAGTACCAGGCGAACCTGGTAAAAGACGGCTGCCACATGATCGACCAAGGACAGCTAAGCATCCAGGAGGACACCCAAGTTGCAGACCTTTTCCGTGGGGGCCAAAGTTTTGCCCCTAATAGCCAAAGATGGAACAAGTTGGCTATATCGAGATGCCGGCAACCACAGCCACTCAATCTTGGAGGGATTGAGTTTGAGTCTGTTGAGCCTCATTCAAATCCGCACGGCTTCCAGGCACTGGGACATCACCTTGACAGCATCGTTGGAGTAGCCTGAAGTGGAGATGTACAGCTGAGTATAATCAACGTACTTATGGTACTCTATCCCAAAGCCACAGATGATCTCACCCAGTGGCTTCATATAAATGTTGAACAGGAGAGATGAGAGGACCGACCCCTGTGGCACCCCACAAGTCAGGCCCCACGGTGTCTACCTCTGCCCTCCTGTCAACACAGTCTGCAACCGGTTGAAGAGGTAGGAGGAGAACCACAGAAAAACAGTGCCTCCCACTCCCAACCGCCCCAACCGGCGCAGCATGATACCATGGTCATGGTGAAATAAATCTTGTGGTAAGGAAATAGTTACCTCAATAAGATGTTTTATTTGATCATACACGATAAAGAACAATATAGTTTAAAAAAACTGAAGTAAAAGTTCCCCCGTACATGCATGCTAGTCATGGCTGACTCTAGGGAGGGTACTTACCTCCATTTCTAAACCGAAGAGTTAGCGCTGTCAGAAGATGTCCCTGTGGTCATGTGGCCAACATGACTGAATGCCTAAAGCACATGGAGCGCTATTACCTTCCCACCGAAGTGGTCCCTATTTTTCTACTTGCATTTTACATGCTTTCGAACTGCAAGGTTGGCAGAAGCTGGGGCCATTAACAGGAGCTCAGGCTATTATGCGGCGTTAGGAATTTGAACTGTCGATCTTCCAATCGACAAGCTTAGTGTCTTAGCTGCTGAGCCACCATGCCTCTTCTGAACCAACAAGTGCAATTTTTTTTTAAAAGGTAATATATGGCGCATCACTCTTTCCCCTGTAACTTCATGTATTACCTCAATTGCTGGTTGGGAAATAGGAAGAGATTTTTTTTTTGTCTACACAATTCAAATGACAACACTTACTACTATAATTTTCTTGTTTTGCCTTTGAGATTGTTCTATAATTTTGGAAAGTTAGCTTGATCATAGATGAATACAGACATAAATAAAAAGTTAGTACTAAATGCCTTTTCATTTTGTGCAGACCCAATTCACAGATAATAAAGGAGGCTGTTTTATTATATATATTTTTGTTTTTAAGAGGATAAAGAAAATTAGATGAAATTGTTGAAATGACAAGCATTGGCAACTTTCTTAAAGGTTCTGAGCTAGCAATTTAGATTATACATTATATATATGCTTTTTTTCTAGAAATTTAGGAACTTCCAGGTAAAAATTAATGAACTCAAGATAACTTTACCAAAAGAGAGTTACATAACTCTCTTTTGAGAATCAAGATAAATAGAGAGTTGAGATAACTCTACCAAAAGAGACTACCACCCACAAGTGTTCTAGACAGTTGCTCCTCATGAGACACCACAAGACAGCAGTCCCTGGTAGGTTAAGTGCTCTGGGAGATGAGGGAATAGCTTTTTGTTCAAACCATGGTTGATACCTTTAAAAACACTGTTTTTTAGTGTTTGCCTTTCTAATTCTATTTCTAATTATGGAAATTGCTTGTTAACTGCTTTTCTTCTATTAGATACCTTTGGAGTTGTAACCCTAAACCTTAGCCAAAGAAATTCCAAATAAAGGTTTAAGGATTTAAACGGATTATTTTTAAAAAATAAATAGGAAAGGAATGGCTAAACCTTTGGTTTTAGAAAGTTACAAATAAACTATGGGCCCAGATATATTTAAAATAAGATTTTGGAATTAATTATGAGAATCATTCCTGTGGGAAAATACTTTTTTGTTTGAATTCTATTTTTTTAAAATGGTAGTGGAACTTTGAAGGTTATAACTTAGAGGAAATTAGGAGGAACTAAAGATTATAATGAAAGGAAAAGAACAATTAAATTTGACTTACAAATACACAATGAAGCAAAATATTTTAGTATTTGACATATAATGATTATTTTTGGAAAAATAGATACTGAAGACATCAATTGTAAGCAGCTGCATGAAAGCAGGTTTCCGTTTTATTTAGTAGCCAGAAACAAAGAGTGGCATGTTTCTGGGGTAGCTGTCAAAATGGATTGTGAGTAAGTAGGTTTTTATGCATTCTTTGGGGTTTTGTGAAAGGAGGTGCCTGTTATTGTACAAGAATGTGGTTTTTAAAAAAAATATTTGAATGACTTTGCTAAATTCCTATTTAGTCATGTAGGGGCCATGGCTGGCTCTACAGGCAAAGGGGAAATGCAAATCCTATGTATTTGTCTGAGTTAATCTTACCTACTCTGAAACTTATCTGAAGTTCCTGGTTGCTGTTTGTTTATGACTAGACTGGCCCAAATTTCTGAATGGATAAAAATCTCCATACCTATAGCAGGAAGACTGGGGCTACTTTCTGCTTTCAAAATCTCCTCTTCTCCTTTTGGGGAAATATTCTATTTTGCTTCTTTTTAATATTAGGAATAAAAATATTTTATTCTGGGGAGGGGGAGCAGACCCAAAAGTTAATTTTAAGAATGTCTGCTTCTAAAGACAGACTGCCTTTAAAAATGTTATGAGAGAGGAACAGGTTTTACTTGACAACATTAAGACTGATCTGAAAGGAATTGAAAAATGAAGGCTACAAGAATGATATAGAAAAAGATGCTACACTGGACATAAAAAAGAAGCTGGCCTGAATTTTTTTTAAAAGAAATCAAGTGCTTTTAGGAGGTTATTTGAACAGACCCAAAATAAAGATTGTTAAAATTAAAGAAATTTTTTTAAAGTTAGTTTATTTAAGCAAGGTTAAAGTAGATATGTTTTTAACCGTTAACAGACTTTGCTGACATCAGAACTGAAATGACAATGCTAAAAATATAATATACTAGCTATTGTTACCTGTGTTCTGCTACGTGTTTGGTATAATTAGCCACACATGCCCCATGGAGGAGGAGAGGCCTTGGAAAGGATAGGCCTCTGAAAGCACTTTGCAGGCCTTGTTCAGCCTCCCCCACCTCCACCTGGCATTTTTGCAGAGAATGAGAGCGATAGGGTTTTTTTGGGGGGAGGAAAGCCGGACAACATAAGTATTTTCAGAATCTTTATTCAAACAGTCAAAAAAGAGCAAAGGGCAGTAGGCCTCTCAGCTGTTTTGAGACCTTGTCTGGCCCTGCCCTCTCTGTTTTTTGCACTCACCTGCATTGCTGCCATAGGTACTGGTTCAATCATGGCTTCTGAGCAGTTTTACATCATGGAGAAGCAGTTTTTTGCAGTTTCCTGACCTGCTGCTCCTAACCCCTACATTAGTATTGTTCAATGAAAAATTCAAAACCAAACAGGGAAGATGCAAAAGCCCTCCAATCAGGAGAGGCTGCAAAAGTCCTCCAATCAGGAGAAAGGAAATAAATCATATTTTGTCCAATCACAACTTCTGGAATTAAAAAATTGAAATAACTCACATAAAAATTAATATTTTAAAAAATCCTTTCTTAGTGAACAGTGATTCAGGTTTGTATCTCTTATAGTTTGGGACATCTGGTGATGAATCAGTGAGTGGTATTTCACATTTATATATATAGATTAATTAATATAAAAGGTATTTATTTAATATAACAAATTAAAATGCTTATTTAATTATAACAAAATCATAAATGCTTACTTATCATAAAATCTTTAAAATTGTTTAATCGTAGCAAAATTATTAAATTTAGTTTAATTATTATTACAAAATAATTGAAGCTTATTTAAGTATTACACATTTTTAGTGTGATATTTGTTCCTATGAGAGAGACAGACAGACAGACAAAGAGAGACAGAGAGAGAGAGAAAGAGACAGAGAAATAGATACAGAGAGAGACAAACACACACCCACACACAAAGAGGGAGACACAGATAGAAACAGAGAGAACACAAACACACACACACAGAGAAAGAGACAGAGAGAATGAGAGAAAGACAGAGAGAGAGAATGAGAGAAACAGAAAGAGAAACAGACAGAGAGAGAAGGAGGGAAAGAACGAGACAGACACAGAGAAACAGACACAGAGAGAGAGAAAGAGAGAGAGAAAATGAGAGAAATAGAGACAGACACATACAGAGAAAGAGAGGTAATGAGACACACATAGAGAGAGACAGACACACAGAGACAGACACACATTGCTCTGGTGCCCCATCCCCCCTCCTTGATTGCCTATAGACCCATCCGAGCTCCAGGTGCTCATGCCAACCCACTCAGGTTTCTGGCGCTCTCGCCAGCCAGACTGAGCCAAGCCTTTGCAGCCCATCCAAATGTTGCCACGACTCACCATGTGATGGATATGTTGGCGACCACTGCTCTATACCCTTTACTTTCTCTTCTAGTAACCCAATCAGTTTAACTTTGGTACATTCATTGTCTATGTGTTCATTGAGCATAAGCATATACATGGAACATGTTTTGCAGATCACATTTATATCAGTTTCTTTATCCATGACTGGATTGAAAAGAAAAATGAAAATGGAAGTGTAGAACGTTTTAATCACAAGTTGTTGTCGAGCCTCAGTCTCCATCCCAGTCTTCTTGCCTGAGTGAGGACTCTGCTGACGCCTCTGGAGATGAGTGCCCCTCAAGTTTGACTGGCTTACCCTTGTCTTGTCCGCCCTCCCCATAACTGCCATGCCAAAAACAACAGGGGACAGAAGCAGAATCAACTCAGCTGGATAAGCAGCAGCTGGCAAATGCCAAGCCAGAGATGTCCACAGCTGAAAGTGATCTCTTGGACGCATGAATGAGGTGCAGGCTCTGAAGGGATGAGGTGAGATCGCAGAATAACCAAGCAATTGGCTGTAGTTGGAGGCTTGGCAGTGGCCCCAACCCTCCGAGGAGGCTTGAAAAGGAATCAGAGCCTGTCAGTTCCAGCAACTGATCATTAACCACCCCTGATTCGAATTTCTGGCTCGTGATTCAGCTTTCCTGGAATTTGGCTCTGTGATTCATGATCTCTCGGCTTTGATTTTGGACTCTTGTTTAGACTCTGTTTGGACTCTGTTTTCCTGTGACCTTGAACTGGCTTTGGACTTTGTAATCCTGGATAACCTGTTTGGATGTCGAATACTTCTGGCTCTTGATTCCCGGACTGCATCTTGATTCTATTCTCTCGGTTGACCCATTTGGACTGCTTGCTCTGCTCTCTCAACGTCAGACTGAACTGTGAACACTGCTTAGAGATCAGATAAGGGAAGTAATTTAACCCTTTCCTGACACATTACTTCATCTGGCTTCTCTGCCCAGAACAATTGTTGTTTTGTTTTGTTTTTAAAAGCGGGAAATGTCCACTTTAGAATTTGATGTTCTGACAGGTCATTTAAGGGAAAGTATCTACTCCATGCTGCTCTCAGGCTCTGCTTTGTTGTGCTGTCCCTACCATTGCCTCTCCTCCCTGCTCCATTGCCGTTACTCTTTACTCTGCAGGCACTGTTGTGCTGCTATGCTGCTTCTATCTGCCAAAAGGAGCACTGAGATGTTCTGCAGTGAACTCTCCTCTCCTCTCTGCAGCTGGCTGTCTTCTCTGCTCCACTACCTCACTGATTCACCTCTTTGTTCTCCACTGGTTGCTGTGCTGCTCTCAAACTGCTTGCCTCTCTATGTAGCAGCTGGTTCTTCTGTCCACCCAGCAGCTGATTCTACTGTTTGTTCATTTTGTTGCCCACCTCTCTGTCCATGACCTCATCTCACTTCAATGTCCCTTGAGTAGGCTTCTCAAGTGCAGCCAGATTCTTTCAACAGGCAAGGGAAGGTTTGCCACCCGCTGCTGCCCTTGGTGGTGTTTTTCACCTAAATTCTCCAATCTTCTCTCTCATTTTCCCTTCTCCAGCCTTCTTCCTCTTTCTATGACTTATCTTTCACTCTCCACCTCTCTTCCTATCATTCTATCTTAGTTTAGTGGCAACCTTTTTCCTCCATGCCCATGATGTAACTATGCTTCCTCCGTTGGCACCATCTTGGAACCGAGACAGAGGATGATTTCTAGGAGGGCAAGGACAGCCAGCATGGTAGTTCTGGCCAGAGTCACTGAGACATTGTCCTTGATAGAAGCAGTTTTCCTAACCCATCACATATTACTTATTATTTATTAAATGTATTTAGCTGCCCATCTCACATACAGGACTTTGGGCAGTGTACAATAAAGCAGTCATATAAATAAATAGGGTGACAATTAAAAACAATATAATGCAATAGTTTAAAAAGTTAAAGCAATTTAAAATGTTTAAAAGATATAAATAAGACCATTGATCAAAGGATCAACATAGCCATTCACACAACATAGCCAACCTGGGATCCCCAAGTGTTGAAAGAACCAGGTTTTAAGACATTTTTTAAATGTCAATTGGGTCAGGGTTAATTGGATTGGAGTTAATCTTACTTCAGGTTGAGATAATGGTGTTTCAGAGGATGGTGTCGTAGCAGAAAAGGCCCACCTCCTGGGTCCCATCAGATAGAACTCTCTAGCAGACAAGACCCATAATATGCCCTCTTGCTAGAACTGATCAAATGGGTAGAAATAGTCTCTTAAATAACCCAGTCCCATGCCATGTAGAGATTTAAAAGACAAAACCAACACCTTTAATTTCAGAACATATATTTTTATAACCCACATAATTTTCTTCACATTTGATGAGAAGTACCCACTAGGTGACATGTCATGATGATGTTAGCCTTTTATTCCAGTAAAGTCTCCTGTCACAATTTGATCCTGATATTAGCATTTTAGAGCAATAGCCAAAGACCTGTCTCCTGTCAGGGATAAAATAAGATATGAAAGTAGTAGTGCCATTTAATGCAATTTGTTCTCCTATTTACCAGCTGTTAAATTCTACATTTTTAAAGCTATTGGAGTATTTTTTTTCATAAGCTATTCGCTCAAGTTGTTCAAGAATAACTTGCCATAATTTATGGTTCACATTAACTTTCATTGATTTGTTCTTTACATGTCCTTAAGACTGCAAGGTATAAGTGTCCAGTGAGCTGGGTAGAGCAGAGATGCTCTAGTTTATGCACCTAGATTCTGAGTTCATTCTATGTAATATCCTAAGGTGAATTGGAAGGGTGGAATAGAAATTGCTTGCATCCATGAGAAGCATTTTTATTCCTGCACTAGCTGACCCGGCCACGCGTTGCCGTGGCTCAGTTTGTGGCTTTTTGAA
>JANHFO010003169.1:61781-89992 GCA_032468095.1 Pareas carinatus | reverse complement strand
CCCCTTTGGGCTGGTTGGTTGTCTCTTTCGCATAGTCTATAGATGCTGTTTGTGTCTGTCTGTCTATCGATGGCTAATTTGTCAGAGTGCCAGGCTTCTAGAAATTCCCTAGCATTTTGGGATTTGGCCTGGTGTACGATGGTCACATTTTCTCAGGTGAAGCTATGGTTAAATCTGTCTATACGTTGTGAAATTAAAAGGATTTTCATCGTGCCCTCTGACTGCTAGTTGATGCTCATGGATGCTTTCTGCCAGGCGTCTGTCTGTCTGTCTCACCTTGTGGTTGCTGCAGTTCTTACATGGCCAGTTGTGGATGACTTCTTTTTTTTCTTCTGGGGGTGCTGGGTCTTTTGGTTTGCTTAGGATGTTCTGAAGCGCTCTAGGTCAGTGGTCGCCAACCTGTGGGCCAGGGTCCACCAGTGGGCCGCGAGAACATTTTGGTGGTCCGCAGGAAAATCTGGAGGTTATTTGAAATGTTTTTTGTATAGTTGTATGATTCCTATGTATGTGTCTCTGTCTCTCTCTCATTCTCTCTCTCTCTCTGCCTCTCTCTTTCTTTGTGTTTGTGTGTTTGTCTCTCCTCTCTGTCTCTCTCTGTCTCTGTCTCTGTCTCTCTCTCTCTCTCTCTCTCTCTCTCTCTCTCTCTGTGTGTGTGTGTGTGTGTGTGTGTCTCATCCTCTGTGTGTGTGTGTGTCTCTCGCTCTTTCTCTGTCTCTCAAGCAGGAACAAATATCACACTAAAATGTGTAACACTTAAAGAACCTTCAATTATTTTGTAATAATTAAATTAACTTTAATAATTTTGCTACAATTAAACATTCTTTAAAGATTTTATTATGATTAAAGAAGCATTTGATTTTGTTACAATTAAATACGCTTTTTTAATTTTGTTATATTAAATAAGCGTTTTCAATTTTGTTATATTAAATAGGTGTCTCTTATATTATTAAAATGGAAGTTCTCTGATCATTATTTTACAAACGTATGTACCTTTAAAAAAAATCATACTAGTGGTCCTTGGAATTTCAAATTATGAATTTGGTAGTCCTTGAGGTCCAAAAGGTTGGCAACCACTGCTCTAGTTGGCTTGTGGTGGTACGCTGATTCTGCGTGGTTGTATACTCATTGCTATATGAGTAAATACTGAATAATAGCAAAAGACATTATTTCTGTCACTTTATTTCCCACACTTTTGAGCTATGCTGCCTAGTATCTTTTTTGAACATGCTGTAAAGTGGCTGGGATTCTATGCATTTTAGTTATGCGGGAGACTTGCCTAAGTGGGAACCTGCTTTTAGTGCTTGAAAGTAGCTAGAATACAAAAAACACACAAAACATGAAAACCCATAATTCAATATTCCAGTCAACATCCGCCACCTGAATAAACATATCTATCATCCATCAATACTTATTCAATAATGTTCATAAAATTTTACACTTATTCCTTCCATCTTCCATTAAACATTTAAATTCACATTTTATAAAAAAAGCCATTTTTTCATTTATATAAATGTTCACCTCAGCCATAGCAGTTTTACTCCACTTTTACAATATTTGTGTTAAATTTACTTTTAGGCATCCTAGATGTTTCTCTGTTATTAATTCCATATTATATCTCCGCTCTTTTAGTCTTTCATCTAGTTTTGGAGTTTTGTTTCTATGTAAGGTCAAATATTTCCTTTCTTTTCTCAATAAATAATTCACAGCTGCTTTCTCAAGGTCAGCTGCTTTCTATAAAAAGCATCCACCAACACTTTAGGAATTTTTCCCAGTTTTACGATCTTTTAAATTTTAGTATAACTAAAAAATTATTTTCACATTCATAGACTCTTTATTTCAGTCCAATATTTTCTTTCTTTTTTATATATATATAATTAACCTCTTCCATTTTCAGTCGCCATTTTTCCCCTTCTTTCGGGCATCAGATCTTTTTAAAACTTTTTAATCAGTTAGGATAGTTTTTTTGGAGTAGGATTTTAATAACTGACCCAGGTGGCTAGATGCTGGTTTGAAGCTTATTTTGGCTTCACGGCTTATTTCTGCTTCACCGCTCATCTGCGGCTAAACGCTGTGATGATCGCAGCCGAGCATTGCAGGGCTTCCAAGGGGTTTGTGGAACATCCCTTCTCTTTGTTGCCTCTCCAGGGCAACTTTAGGGTCGGCTACTGGATCGGAACCGACCCAATCTACAAGCTGTCAGGCAATTTGGCTCGGGAGCCTCCCAAGCCTACTGCCTCACCACAGTGCCATCCGCCGGAAGTCGTGTATATGCGTACATTGGAGTTGATCTTGACTTCTGGGGACTATCTAGACTAGTCCCTACAGTTTTCGTGGATAGATTTTGTACGTGGTATACCATTGCCTATCTTCCTGATAGAGAGGAACTGACCCAAAGACATTCAGCTAGTTTCATGCCCACAGCAGAACTAAAACTCAGGGTCTCCTATTTTCTAGTCTGGTGTTTTTAACCCATTCATGAAGCTAGTTCTCCTACATATGTATGCTTCATGTTGAGAATAGCAATACATTTAGATGTTTAAATAATTTATTGAGTGTATTTTTGTTTTTTATTTCTTACTTTCTATCTTGCTGTGTATTTTTATGTTGTTGGGGATTTTTTTCACTTCTAAAGTAACACACTGGAGAACTTTGCTTCCTTTTTGACTAGGCCAGTTGTCGAATTAAAAATATGTAATCTACCTCCTTGGTTGGGATAAGTCGTACCAGAACCCCAGATTCTTTCCCTCCTACTTCTTTTATTGGAAAAAAAGTATTTCAGTGTTTCTTTGAATTGTAAGAGGAATCAGATTGATTGTCTTTATTACTACCTGCAAAAATTACTTTCTTTGTTTAGGTCTTTTAAAGCTTGTACATCTTGCTGGGAAGCAGACCACAAATATCTTCACCATCACTTATTCAACAGACCAGGAAGAAATTTCCCATCCAGCTGTGGGCTTTAAATCACATCTGATTCGTCTCATTGGAAATTTATGCTACAGGAATAAGGGTAACCAAGACAAGGTAAGCTAAACCAAGGGTCCCCAACCCCTGATCCGTGGACCTGCACCAGTCTGCGGAAAAAAACTTTCTCCATGGAACCGATTCCTTGTGCCCAAAAAGGTTGGGGACCACTGTTGTGCCTTGTCTGCCACTGAGTCCTCCAAGTTCTTCAGCGGCAGACTCAGAAGAGGAGGAGGAGGCTGGGCCGGCTCCCAGGCATTCCGATAGCTCTGGGGAGGAAGAGAGAATGGAGCTATTGGAGGGCAAGGCAGAGGTAGAACCTGGGCCATCCATCAGCTTGCAGTTGGAAAGCCAGTCGCCTCCATGCCCTGGGAAGATTGAGACGGCAGATGAGAAACAGCTGGGTTCGGTACAGGGTGAGGAGAGTAGCACAGCGGGAGGCAATTAACCGGCCTTCCAGGCGGAAGGGTCATTGTTGTTAGCAGGAGCCCACTTTCAGTGGGGGATAAAAGGCAGTAGTCTGGAGACGGATGATTGTAGGAGACAACTATTTGTCTCCCTGCCGGTGGCCTGATCTGCTACATCTGGACTGCTCTGCTCCTGGAACTTCTGTGTGTGAGTTCTTCTCTGTCTGACCCATTTGCTCTGGACTGCTGTGTGTGAGTTCCCTCCCCCCGTCTGAATTGTTTGCTGAAATTGAAACCTGTTAGTGTGCCTCTGTTGACTTAAATGCTGAGGAACTCAGGCACCAAAGACAGGTATATAGCAGACTGCCAGAGAGAAATAGGTTCCCTATCAGCTAAGCCGTAAAGAGACTAATTACTGGCTGACCGCTGGCTAGTGATCAATAAAGGGTGCCTGTTATCCCTTCTCCGAAGTAAGCCTGCTTGTATTCAAACACTGGGTCAGAACACAAACCATTTAATATTCTGCTATCCCACCTGAGTTTTGGAGCACTTTTTAAAATACCTACTTTATGGTAATAATCATCAGGGAGATGTCACAGTATTTGTTTGTGTTTATATATCATTGAATAATGAGAGATTCTTTACATGTTTTTCATGTAATATCATAAGACATATGAATAAAAAACAAACAGAAAAAAGAATAAAAATAGCAGAAGAACAAGAATAAAACAAAACAGGTGATACAGAATAAAGACGTGAAATAAAGATTAAACGCAGTCTTGAGTTGAACTTGATTCCTGCTGAATTCCATCAAATCAGTTCATGGAGAGTGCTGTGGAGGTTACTTGTCGTTCCTTCCTCCAGTCATAGAATGGTTGTGGGTTCAAATTCAAGGTAGCAAAGTCTGATTGGGTTCAGAGCAGCAGCAGCAACAACCGTGCAATGTAACTTGGGAGGAAGATGTGAATTGGCAGAAATAAGCAGACGGATGGTCAGTGCAGATGAAACTGCCTGGTTGCAAACCTTGTCTGTTGCTCTCAGAACTGGCGGCATTTTCTGAGTCTTGCTGTCCCAACTGCAGGTGAGAGCTCCTCTGGGCTTCTCTGCGAAATAGGTCCTTGCGCTCAATGAGCAAGGTGAGCTTCCCTACAGACCTTTCCATTCCCATCGTTAGGTGACCTGGTTACCGAACAAGGTATTAGCATCACTCCTCAGAATGCAACCATGAAGTTCTTCTGGCATCAGAAGGGATATAGTGTTCTGTTCTCTGCCAGTACTTTTTTTCCCAATTTCACTTAAGCCCTTGTATCTTATCTTATCTTATCTTATCTTCCGCTTCATGGTGCTTTATAGCCCTCTCTAAGCGGTTTTACAAAAATCAGCCTATTGCCCACAACAATCTGGGTCCTCATTTGACCGACCTCAGAAGGACAGAAGGCTAAACCAACCTTGAGCCAGTGAGAATCGAACTGCTGAACTTTGGATGGTTGATAGCAGATGGCAGTCAGCAGAAATAGCCTGCAGTACCGCTTTTAACCACTGCACCATCCTGGCTCCTTATTTTTCATAGTTTCCCATCCACACCTTTCAGGATTGGCCCTCTTTCGCTTTCTGAGATCAGTCAAAGTTGGCTGGATGCTGCTAACTGCTGGAAATGGTCCTCTTTCACCCCAAAGGGACATTTTCAGGACTGGGCAGGGCATGGGAAAATACATTTTCCTGCATGGGCTTTTTGCGACAGACCCATTCCCGTTTGGTGAGGGAGCAAGCCGTATCCTCTGCTGGAAGCCGTTGTTTTAAGGTCATTGACTTAACAGTAGCCCAGAAACTGTGGGACCCCTTGAATCCCCAGGAGAGGGATCATTATTATTTAAGATTATAGTGGGATGAAAAGGATAAGGAGATGTATGGCTTGATGAACTGTAGCTTGGTTTCACGCTGAAGGGGAACTTCCTCCTAATACAGATAATGGTTGTAGAGAGGGCAGGACTTTTCTTCAGACCTGCTTGAATCTTATTAATTCCTATTCCTCCCTAGCCCCATTTCAAATACCTTGGGGATTACATGCAAAGAAGCCTTTAATATCCCATTTAGTTTGGTCCCTACATGCCAGTTAACCCATAGAGTTTAACGTGACACCTTCTGAATGTCGAAAGCCATCCATTAGTCATTGTTATGTTGTTTTACTTTTCAAAGACAGGCATTTTTAGGTTAAAGACTAATTAAGCATAAATAGTAGCAAATTTGGGGTGGAATATTTTCCCTAGGTCGGAAAAATCTACAAAGAAGAAATTGGACATCTATGACTATTCAGAATTCCTCGTCTGAATTTCGGGAGATCCTAGCTAGTTTAAACAGGACAGGACCAAATATATAATCCTGTATTTTTCACAAGTAGTGTTTAAAGTCACTAGCATCCTCCAGTTTGGACTGGCAAATTTAAGTGTAGAAGCAAATACTTTCAGCTGCCTCAGGACTGAGTGAGTGTGTGTGTGTGTGTATGATTTCATGGCCCCAGGGCACCTTATTTGCATTTTTTTTATTGCTGCCCAGAGTTTCTTAGATATATGGTCAACCATATACCGTAAATTGGATAGATGGATGGGCGGGTGAATTGATGGGACTAAATGTACATATCTTACTAAATCGTTTAAGCATGGTTTTCAAATTTAAGACACTATGAGTTTGAGGATATGCTAAATAATTGCTAATAAAGTTGTTTCCGTATTTTCTGTCTAGACAAAATGAATGCCCTCTCCTCTATGAAATTTTGTTTTTATTTTGTTGTTTTTGCTTGTTGCTAAGCAGTGAATTATCTGGAGGAAGCAAGTATATCTTCTTTTAGTTTTTACTGCAGAAAAGACTATAAAATCTGATGATAGGTTGCTTCGTGTATTATCTTGTTGAGAGAAGCCTGAGGCCGTATTAATCTCTGCCAGGCTACATACTTTGATTCTTATAGATCCTTTGCAGTAACTGTGTGCATTTTCTTGGACACTCGATCCAGAATGGCAAATTGAAACCTTCCACAAAATGTATTAATCTTAGCCCAATAGATAGGTATAATTCAGTCAAGATTCATGAAATTGAATTTAGTGTCTAGAGTCTCCAAATATTAATTAGGATAATAGGGTTAAATAAATGAGCATTTATTTTTTCACTTGCTACATTTTAGAAGATTTGGTTCGTCTTAATGAAACTCGTCAGTATGATCAAATATTTAGGTGTCCATGAAATGAAATAAGGATTGGACAGTGGCAAAGTCTATGTCATTTACATTATAAAGGTTTTTGGGAGCTGTTTTAATTCAACTGAATAGCATATATTATGGAACAACCCACCCTAAGTACTTTCTTACGCTTAGTTTTATATACAAATGTATGACAGTGTGTTTGTATATAAAACATTTCAGGATCCAGTCTGGGTCGGTCACCAGGACCAAACCAGGGTCTGACCCGGATTAGCATTATCCTGGGACACGTATATTTGCCTTCTTACGTAAAACATTTCAGCCTGTTTTGCAAGGTGTATTGTTCATATCCATTTTAGATCTGTTACATTTATCAACAACCTCGGATATGCTTTTAATGTTTTTTGAAGACAAGTCCAGTTCTCCTCGGATGTCTGAACAGTCTTTGAAGTATATGAAGACTGTATTGTCCGGACAATATAATTAATTGTCTGTTCAAAGCAGTTATTTGGATTTTGGTGAAGTCATATTTGTTGTTAGTAGCCGCTTACCTTGAAATTCAGGCAGCAACTTCAGAGACATGATTTTTTTTCCAGAAGAAAATGATCCTGTCTTTTTCTCTTCGTGATTTTAACACTGGATTTTTTTTGGATTCCCCAAAGTTGTTACTTGGATGACAAATGTCCTGATTATATAAAGGTAATTACAGTCATGTTTAGGTGGGCCCTGGACCAAGCATATGTCATAGATAGACGCTGGTCTTAGAATCAGAGACATGATTTATGATTGAAACCTACTGGTTACTTTGGGAGAATCAGTCATTCTCAACCAACTCCACTTTACAGAATTGATTTGACAATAAGCATGGGGAAATGTAAAATTACAAATGAATATGATTATTGCACGGAGAAACCAATCTGGTAGGTACCGGGAAATTTGAATTCCGTAGAAGAAGACTGCTTATCTCATTAAAACCTTCGCAAAAAATAAAACATTGATTATATAGATGGAAGAAAAATAAATATTTGCCCCTTTGATTTAGCAGTCTTACAAATCCAATGCACGATGATGTTCTATTTAGGGAGATAGTTTAGGTGGGCGATGTGGTCTTTAGAAATCAATAGGGTAATGATAGGGTGCTTTGAATCTGTGGGGCTTGGGTTTTCTCCGTGCGGAAAGCAAAGGACCAGTGGGAGGGTTTCGTGCAAGTCACATCGGGACTTTTGCTCTCCCACCCGACATCAGGGGAAGGGAGCCGCCATCCATAAATTTTCAGCAGATTTGCAGGATGTGGTGATTTCCGATAATAGGGTTTTTTTTTGCCACAAACCGCAGTTCCATCTTTTATAAGCCAAAGTGCCTCTAGCCCTGGCACCGAGATCTCCCTTCTCCTCGATTTACCAGAAAAACTGCATGGAAATTTGCACCTTGCTTTGAGAGAGACCTATAACCAACTTTTAAAAATCAATTCCAGCTGTCTTCCTCCTTCTAAGCAGGCGGGGTTATTTGGAGGTTCGCGGGGTAGGCAGGGATGCCGGTGCTAATTCACCACTAGCCAACTCGCAGCCGCAATATTCCAAGGAAGTTTCTGTTCAGATACTTAACTGTGTTTTTTAAAAAAAATTGAGCCTGGATATTCCTCAGCATCCTGAATTTCTCGATAATCTCAGCACCAGAAATAAGTGTCAGCATCTTTCATGCAGACACGGGAAAATCAGAGATGGTGCAGGTTTCGTGGCACGTCCCTTCTACCCTTTCGCTTTTCTCAGAATCGCCTCCCCTGGACACACCACTCTTACATGCAAAGGGTTTCTGAATGCCAGGGTTGGGCATGCTGCCCAGCAGCGTGACGGTGCTCAGAAGTGCTCCAGTTCTGCACATTGAGTTAGCTCTCTCCTTTTGCTGGAAGCAAGGATTTGGGAGAAGTCTGAAGGCGGGACATAGGAGGCAGATCTCAGATGACGCACAAGCAAGCTGGCTTTGATGCGAGGGGAATTTTGGAATGATTTACTCTTTCAAAGTCTTTAACCTTGTTTTTTTGGTGTCCTATCAAAGTTGAGGGATAATTCATGTTGCCTTGTTTCGTATGCAAAGGAGGCAAACCTTGGCACCATATTTTCCCCCAAATAAGACCGGGTCTTGTATTAACTTTCGCTCCAAACGATGCGTATGGGCTTATTTTTAGAAAATGTCTTATTTTTCCACGTACAACAATCTATGTTTATTCAAATGCAGTCGTGTCGGGCCCTCCGTCCACAAGGACGGCCTTGTATAGGACTCTGTCGTGCGCGCCCCTCGTCCTGCCCAGCACGCGCACCTTCTGCCCACACTCGATGGGTTCGTCTGGCTGACGATCTTAACTGGGGCTTATTTTGGGGGTAGGGCTTATATTGCGAGCATCCTGAAAAATCAGGGCTAGGGCTTATTTTCTGGTTAGGTCTTATTTTTGGAGAAACACGGTACTAATACGTGATTTAGCAATTGGGCAAGGATGGTGAAGGAATCCTGTGGGTGCATTAGACAAATATAAATACAAAAGTGGATGTGCAGAGATCTACATAGGAGAGGACCAGGCTGAGCCCGAAGGAGAAGTCGGATACATCATCAGTCCTGAGTCCTTTCAGACCGAAGTCCAGCCCACCCTTGAATTCCATTGGCTCTTTTCTACTGCCCATTTGCCTTGACCGTTAGTAGTTCAGATTCTTATAGAGAGCATTAGTCTACAATAAACCTATTTTCGTTTGAACTGCCTGGACTCCTGATTTCCTGTGCTTCATAATCTAGGTGCCGGACACCATGGTGCCTTTCTTGAAAAGGTTGCTCACCTCTACTTTATGTACAGATCTGTGGCCCTCATATCATTTGGATGGTTTAACTGTCCAGCAGGGGCGATTAGAGGACACGTTATCATCCACACAATATGTTCAACTTTACTGACTTATTCCTCTTGCTTGAACATTGTTCTTGACCATTCCAGTCTCTCCTTAAAAGTGTTTCTGCCTGTATAAATGAAACTTAGGTTTTCCGTCCCATAATACTTGGGGAGTGGGTAGAAAAGTTCTGAAGCCAAGAACTACGTAGTCCCTGGCATTAGACTTCCAATGAATTTACGTCGAGGTGACTCGAACTGTGAGTCTGGTGCTTAAATCAATTAACTGCTTCCTGATAGAATAAAAATGCGATAATAGAAACCAGGAAATACTGTATGGGAGGGAAAAGACAGTAGATAAAGGAGTTGTTTTGGGGGTTTTAAGCTCTTGGCTACTCGGCTATAACTCAGCAGTGAAGATCAGGAAGTAGCCAGTGGCTTCCCTTTTTGAATTAAAGTTGGAGGGCAGAATGCTTCAGTTGTGGAGTGTATCCAATATTTGCAGGACTCACTTTCCATAGTTGTTGAACTTGCTGCCAAAAATTGACTGATTTCTCATGTATGCCTTCTGGAATGAAAACTGTCAGGATCAGTAATTACTCTGTCACAGCAAGAGCTTTTATGCTGAGCGCTAGCATGCCTGGACATACCCAAACATTTAAAACCAATATATGACTATTCTTTACTTTGGGGGGAAAGGAAGAGAGTGGCTTTAGCTCCTGAATCGTGATGTACTTGTCCTTAGTTGGAAATTAGGTTTTAGTTGCAACAAAGAGCATTTTGGTTCCAGGAGCCTTTATAGACCGGAACTCACTCATTTGCACAACAAAGAATAGTTTTAACATCTTATGATTATTGTGAAATCAGTTATATAAAATGGGTGATGTATTTCCATTCTTATAGTTAATAATATAATTAAAAGTAAGCTCTGAAAGAAGTTGTAGTGAAATTGTGATTTGAGTTATTCAAGAAAGGCAACTTGGGAAAGGCTATATCCGTGCCTTGAGGGCAAAATGTGCTGTGATGTTCTGAAGCGAATATTAATCTGAAAGGCAACAGGAAAGGCATTGAAATACATTGGAATATATTTCCTCTGGGGATGCTCAGTCAAATGCTGTACTGAATCTATAATGTCCTGTTTCTCAACCTTGGCAAATTTTAATGCGTGTGGATTTCATCTCCCAAAATTCTGACAGGGAAGGTTCATGACAAAGAACTGACGACAATACTCCAAACTCCCAATCTTGCTGCACTGTCCCAAGGCAAAAACCAGGTCTACTGTGAGACCCTCTCCCGGTGAGGCAGTCCTTCAGTAATCTGGACCAGGGCCCTTCTGAACTTGAACATCCAGATCGCCCCTAACTCTGGACCGGAGAAAGCAGGACCATAGGCCTGGGGAACCTCACTGCCCAGCCAGCCATAGAGTCACCAACTGAGATGGGGGAACTGCTGCGTACCAAGACTAGAACAGAATGTAATGAGAAAGAATAGAATAGAATAGAATAGAATAGAATAGAATAGAATAGAATAGTTAATTTAGCAAGTATGATTAGATACCCAAGGAAGCTGTAAAAAAAAAAAGACAGGTACACAAGTAACAATCCCATCTGATCCTTTATAATCAATCAATCAATCAATAATTTTATTTATACCCCACCCTTCTCCCGAAGGACTCAGGGTTGCTTACAGGCAACATAAAAGCACGATACAACATAGACCATAAAAACATATTAAAAACATTAAATGGAGCCTGATTAAAAGGGGGGAGCAATACAATAATTTTCACAAGCAGGTTTTACACCCATTTACTTGGAGGAAGCGCCCTTACGTGCACTGAAGCCACAGAGTCTTCTGGGTGGCAATTCCATCAGATTCCCCCCTCTCCGAAGTCTCAGCTGATGCCACACCCAAAACCCAGGAGAGCTCCCATCTCCGTGCCCAACCAGACGATACGTACTATTACTCTCATCCATTCTTACAGACTAACATGGCATTCATCATCCTCGGGGGGGGGGTCAAAACCCAGAGCATAATTAGAAGGCACCGCTAAGACCAAACGTTGGGGCATCTTCCTCCAAAATGCTTCGCTTGTTAATTTTAGCCCAGGCAATGAGCATCGTAGGTTGCAATCTCAGTTTTTAAGCGTTGACCGAGGCCTTTCGGGTTATGCCCAAAGCAAGGAAATGGCATTAGGGTATATAGCTCAGGGTGTGAAGCCTGCCTGTGTGATTGAATACCTAGACCCCATTGCATTTCAGAGAACCAGTGTATGTCTTTGATTTAAGAAGCCCCAGCATGATTCTGCCCTTCATCTGGAGAGGTTCTGTCAGGAAGGCTGCCCCATTGGGTGGTTGATGGTGCTGGGGCAAGACGTCGGTCTACCTTTGTGATAGCCATTCTGAACTATTCCTCTCCTTGGTTTCTGTTTTTTAGGAAGACCCTGAAGAGTGTTTTATTCCTACAGGTCTTTGATCCATGATATGACTGTTGGGCACCACTGCTTATTTTACGATTGCATTCATGATTATGTTATAATATGTTTTCCTTTCTGTAGTTTTGGCTGCTGTTCATTGTCCAGGGTCTTAATGACTAGGAACATATAAATATTGTAAATCAGTTAAGACGGTATTAAATGTACTTTTTTTTCCCACCTAGGTGCGTGAATTAAATGGCATCCCATTGATCCTGGATAACTGCAGCATTGACGACAATAATCCTTGTATCCTTTTTATTAGCATTGTGACTTTAATGCGGTTCGGATTTGCATATCAGTTATTTGGGGATAATAGAGAATTGTTCTGATGCCATGAAAGGATTAAGGCTGGCCCCCCACTAAAACCCCATTCTTGAGAAAGATCAATGAAAGGAGGAAGGTATGTACGTTACTGCCTTATTTGTAAAAGTAATAAAGGTGGGATACAAATAAACAAAAGAATTTGATCTATTCTTGATTCTTTTTCTTTTTATAATTGACAGTAACTCAAGACTACTTCAGAACAAGAGCCAGGTGCAGTGGTTAAAAGCGGTACTGGAGGCTATTTCTGCTGACTGCCATTAGCCATCACAAGTTCAGTAGTTCGATTCTCACTGGCTCAAGGTTGACTCAGCCTTCCGTCCTTCCGAGGTCGGTAAAACAAGGACCTAGATTGTTGGGGGCAATATGGCTGACTGTGTAAACCGCTTAGAGAGTACTGTAAAGCACTGTTAAGCGGTATACAAGTCTAAATAACAATAATAATATGCTATTAGCATTGAAGCTGCTTTGTAATGTGGTAGTTTCTACTACTACTTTCAGAATTTTTTCCCATCTTTATTTTTTTTACCAACAAGACGCAGCAATACATTTTAATACAAGGTTTTAATTTTTCATTTTGCTGCTTATTCTGTTTATAATTTTTTTAGAGTAAAAGAAGATGCTGGAAAATGACAAGAGTTAAGATTTCAGACAATCCCTTGCAGGTATCTTCAAGAAAAGTTAAAAATATATTTTAGTTCCTTTCTCCCTGCTTATAATCTACTTGATTGAGTTTCTCATATGCTAAGATGGCCTTTCCTCTTTTGATGAGTAACAATCAAAGAGAAAAACTATATCTCTTTGGACAGCTTTTAAAGGAAAGAGTTTGGTTGTAGCTCATTATATCTTGTTTTCTAGCTTTCCGAATATCCCAGATTCATTGTTGTCACATTAAATTAGGATTAGTAACCATATGTAACCAAACTTGGTCATTGTAGTTAGTCCTGAATTCTTTTGCATCAGCTAACATCTGATCAGTCATCTGAATCAAACAAATAGGTTAGCATGCATAGTTTATTACCTTTGACTAGTGAAATATATATTTAATATAAACATCTGGTATTCTTTGATTTTTAAAAAAGAAAGATTTTTGTTGATCAAAGTAAGAGAACTTGAATGGAAAGCTCCACAGGAACATGTATGTTTTTTAAAGTGTTTATGATAAATGTGCAAAGTCTCCAGAGAGGCTAGGAAAGATTAATCCTGACAGCTAATGAGCATGTGGTCCTTTGGATCTTAAGTGATCTAATTCCTGAGAACCGTAGGGAATCTATACTTCTGGATCCAGATTTCACACCTCGAGGGCCGAAGGAACCTTAGCATGGCCTCAAACTGGGGTGGTGTGGTGCTCCTTTCTGAATACCACGAAAGACTTGGCCTCTAAGCTTCAAGTCTTCTTATTAACTGGGAAACAACTGGTGCCTCCTTGAACTCGTTTTGTTTTGATGATGGTTTGAAAACATTTTGCATTTAAAAAATAGTAAAATACTAATGCATAATAATTCATTTTTATTTTACTGGATGCAACTTTTTATTCAGAAAACGAACAAATGAAGTGTGTATGTGGTAAGATAAACTACTAGATCTGGATTAAGGTCCATTTAACCTCATGCGTGGTGGTCTGTTAGAAGCCACCTCGATGTCATTGTGCATTAAGTTATTTATGTGGTGATTTCATGGTACACCTGACATCATTCCTCCTTTGAACACCAGTGGTCTACAGCAGGGGTCGCCAACCTTTCGGACCTCAGGAACCACTAAATTCAAATTTTTAAGTCCAGCGGACTACTAATATGAATTTTTTAAAAAGATATATACATTTGTAAAATAACGATCAGAGAACATCTATTTTATTAATATAAAAGGAATCTATTTAATATTACAAAATTAAAAAAGCTTATTTAATCATAATCATTTAAAGGTTGTTTAATTGTAGCAAAATTATTAACGTTAATTTAATTATTACAAAATAATTGAAGCTTCTTTAAGTATTACACATTTAGTGGGATATCTATTCCTGTTTAAGAGAGAGAGACAGAGACACACAGAGACAGAAGGATAGAGACACAGAGAGAGATAAAAACAGACACACAGTGAGAATGAGAGACAGACACACACAGAGCACTCTGGCGCTTCACTCCAGCCTGTACTCCTCGCAGTGGCAGACTGCAATTGCCTGACCCCCACCACGGATAACACCCAACTCCCCCCCCTCCCTGCTATCCATTGGTGCCCCTTACCTCATGAAGAAGTCAGGGCTGGAGAGAAGTCGGCTGGGCTGCAAGCTCTGGGGCTCGGAATTCACGCGCTTTCGGCCAGCTGAGAGGCGTTTTTGAAGCGCTTCCGGTACAGCCGGTGCAGGCGGATTCTGAGTCCTGGAGGCAGCCCAGCCTTGTGGGCCTCAATGTCTCTGCCATCCCCAGAAGCAGGAACCATACGATTATACAAAAAAAATTCAAATAATCTTCAGAGTTTCCTGAGGACCACCAACATTTTCTCGTGGACCACTGCCGGGCCTCAGCCCACAGGTCGGAGACCGCTGGTCTACAGTATATTCTGTCCCCCTACTGGCCAACAAGATCTCATCTTCCACTGGTCTTTCCAATCAAGTAGCCTTGAGCCATTGATTGCCCAAAACCGTGATCTAAGGATTTAGAGTTTATTCTTTTAACAACTGTTTTATATTCCCTTGACAGTAAAATTGGGTGGGAATGGCATCTTAGATATGAAGGAAAAGAGGGATAGCTAGCAGGCAGCCATGAGTAACCTCAATGAATTTGTCTAATCCTCTTTCTAAGCTCTCTCAGTTGGTGGTCATCCCTCCATTGTTTGATGATGTGTTAATTATGGACTTTTCTCTCTGTTCAGGGATTCAGCTTCTCTTAAGTTAGAGAAAGGGGCAGAATCTGTCTCCCTCGTTGTTGCTTTTCCAGATCGTCTGCTTCAAGGCAAAAGTTTAGTGAGGCAGGGTCAACCTTGATCTGTCTGCATAAGACAGAAGTGTTGGGTCCTTTTTCTTGAGCGAATCTTTTGCGTCAATGACCTTCAAGAGACCCTCGGCCTGATTTTTGAAAACTTTTGAAAACAATTCATTAAAAACATATACTGCATATCAAGACAATTCCCAGGCCTCTTTTAGCACAGCCTAACCTGGGGGTGTTTTACGTGGGTTTTATAGGAAGATCGAGGATTTCCTCCTTTGAAGCCTTGAATCTCGATCATTGGGATCTATTGACATGGTTGTTTTCTGTCAATTTGTCATCAATAATTTCAGCCAGTGATCATAACCTAAGGAAATAGGGGGGGTGGGATTTATTGATGTGCTTAAAACACTTGAAAACTTTCAGATAACTCCCTCTTCCCACCACCCCAAGCAGGTGGAACTTCAGAGATATAGAGAAATCTTCCCAAATGCACATGCAAAAAACTATATCAACAGTTCACCTACCTACACAAAGGGTGATGCGCCCTCCCGCCTTTCCTCTTTACCGCACCCTGTGAAATGAAGGACGGGGAGCCTTCTTTTGTGGATCTGGGCCACCGGAGGCTTCTTCAGAATAGATGCAGGCGAATTTGTCTTCTGACTAAGGAACCGTTGGGGAAGTTACCTTCTCATGAGGAAAATCCCTCCGGAAGCCTTACTTCAGAGTAAACCTGTTTCCCATCAGAGGGTCCCCAGGTTCATGGGAGAAGGAAATGAGGACAATGAGTTTTGTGTGGTTCCTGCTTGATCTTGGGAAGCCAGGATTAGCACCCAAGATGGCTTACAATTCACCCATCCATCAATCACTAAGAATTTGTGTGAAAGTGCAGAGGGACGCACTTATTTGGTTTAGTTTAGTTTATTTGTATTTTTATCCCACCCTCCTCCCTGAAGGGACCCAGGGCGGTGTACAGCCATTTGAAAACAACAATAATAACAGCAACAGCAAACATACAAGGCAATGTTTAAAAGTAATTTAAAAATATAAATAATAGTAGTCACACTAGAAAATAACTGTTCCCCCATCTTCAGTTTTTTTCATCTCATAAGACCTTTATCCTACTCCAAATGGCAATTTTTAAGAATTGGTCGCTTAAACTGACACTTGTGTATTGAAAAGTTGAGATAGACGTTTTTACATAAATAAAGTTAATTTCTGTCCATTCTATTTGCCTTATAAGAAAACCTTTCTTTACAATCCGATAATTTCCTTCCCCAATTCCTCCTTCTGAAGAGAAAAATCTGTTCTGCATTAGCTGGGGAAAAGAGGATCCCCTTACGGTAGAGTAGTCACCCGTCATCTCTGGAACTACTTCGGAATAAGTGGATTCAGGATTTCAGCCAGAATGATCTTCCATAAGTGCCTTCAGTTTTTGCACACATGGTTTTGTGTTAGTTGGTAGTAGACAACTCTGATGATAGACAGTTTAATGTCTGGTTGATGAAAGGAAGTGGCTTTTGACCTGTAGTAAAAACTTCTGTGTTGTATTAACATCAGTTGGCAAACTGTCCCACAACTGAAATATCGGGAATACTGAAAGAGGAGAAATGGGGTTGTCTCTATCAGTGATCAGGCTGCCCAGAAGGATCCAAAATTGATAGCTTTTGCGCAAGGAAAGCCTGTGGTTTCTCTTCTGCATTGGTTATCGGAGATCTGCACACCAGCAGCTTTTCCTTGGATAAAATGATGAAAATATATTTTAAAAAGGCTAATTTTACAGGTCTCTATTTGAAGAGGCGTATTCCATCATTTTATTCCGTCTGCCAATCATTTTGGAAGCAGAGGCGGAATACTTTTGACCTCATGGCAGTGATTAGTATAATTGTGGTTTATGAAACCTCAGGTTTAAATCTAAGAAAAATCAAGTTGCTGTGGTGTATAACAATAGCAGATTATTTTGTGTTAGGCCAGGAAAGACTTTCCTGAGGAAACCAACCAGCGTTTTGTAGACTGTCGTGTGTGGGGAAATCCATCTGAGCCACTGAAAAAGGAAAACACAAGTGTGTTACATTTCAAAGGTGTGAATGCCTTTTGCCGTCTTTCTATTCAGTACGGTGGAATAATTTCAAAGCAACAACCAGGTGTGAGTTGTAGCTGCTGTTGTTGGAAATTGGACACCCCATCATAACAAAAGAAGGTACAGTATGTTGCACATGTCTGGGATCAAAATATTCAAAATGGATTGAATAAAAAAGCAAATAAAAGCATAATTAAAATATCTTCAACAAATAAAAGTAACACGTCTGTACCAAAGTAAGCTGAACAAATGGAAATTCTTGTAATACTCACATTTAGACCCTGAACGTGCCTGGCAGAGTTTGCCTATCACAAAATGCACAGATTTGAAGCCCAGGGAGTAGCTTACAAATTCCCTTGGGCTTCTGATGTAGTCCCGAAAAGACAATGGCACGGAGAACAGCCAAATGTGTATATTTAGTTGAATCCTAAAATGGGTTAAACTTTGAGTCTCTCTATCTCAATTGAAAGAATATTTCAGTTGCTGAGTCATTTGTCTTTTTACCAGTTAATTAATAAAATGAATAAAAATTTAAAATATAATGTTACTTTAACCATAAAGTATAGGGTTTCAGGGCAGCCTTTTACTGGTGAACTGGTTGTGCCATTTGAGATAATGAGTAGGTGCTGACATTTCCAGATAATTCAGCCCATATTCATTGTCTCAGGCATAATCACCCAGACGTCATTCCATCAACCATTTTGCTTTATTTGTCCATGGTCACAATGTTATTATGACAGCATTTCTCAAAATACAGGGACTGTAATTTTTCCCCCTAATAGTTAAGAGTTGCAATTTAATAATTAAAAGGCTACAGAGGCCATATTAGTATGATTATATTTTCTCCGTGACATCTGGATTGGAAGAGACTGTGAATGGGGAATGGTGCGGAATATATATATATATGGAAGGAGACTGGCTAATGCATCCTAGCTTAGGAACAAACCCTGGTGCGGAAGGCAGTGAGGGATTGGGTGAAGGTTAAATATATATATATATATATATGAAAGGAGACTGGCTAATGCATCCTAGCTTAGGAACAAAACCTGGCAGCCCACTGGCAGGGTTTATATATTATAGATATAAAACCCCAGGCTCTGTAGTCAGCAGGAGAAATCTAGCAGTGTTGTGACATGTGTCGGATGCCTGCCTCATGTACCTTCCCTGCCACCAAGATAGACATGCCATAGGTACTCTTCGTGAAGCTAGCATTGGTATTGACATAAATATTTTCCCTTAATATTTATGGATTTTAGCAAAGTTTAGTATCCTTTTTGTAAATGACTTTGTCACCATGCAAATGAGAAGTGTTTGCTCCTACCATCTCACTGATCAGAGCTTTAATAGAATGCTAACCAAAATAGGAAAGTCCAAATCTTGTACTAAAGGTACAAAAACCAATTTCTCCCAATACGTGCCCAATATCCTACAACTGGGGTGCAGTTGTTCCTCATCCCTGAAAGCACAGCAGGAGAATTTACTTGAGATACTTTAACCGAAAGCAGCACTTCTTGGTAGAAGAGACATGAATTTATGGCATTTGATTTGTCATCCTTTGTGTAGAACCAAATTAGCTTGAGATTATAAACAAAAGCCCTCTTGACACGCAAAGATTTTGTCCAGGGTTTCCCAATCTTGACAACTTTAAGGCAGGTGGACTTCAACTCCCAGAACTCCCCAGTCAGCCAATTCCCCATGCTGGCTGGGAAATTCTGGGAGTTAAAAGTCCACCGGCCTTGAAGTTGTCAAGATTGGGAAACCCAGACCCTGAGTCTTCCCTAGTGGTGGCCACTCAGTATTGTCAGCCTCTGCTTCAGGCAAGATACGTGGCTATTGACCCAGGGCCGCAAAATGTCGCCCAATGTTTGGAAGGGGCCTTTTAAACGAAGTATTTTGTAGTGTTTTTTTAATAAAAAAAATGCTTGGTTTATTTTTACACAATTACCGTAATAGTGTGAGACCTTTGGATAAAGAGTGTTGGGTTCCATTTCTTGATTTCTATTTCTTTCCATCAGGCCCACCCTACCTGAATAGTATATTGAAGTCACTGAATCATGGAAAGTCAATGTTGATATTCTTTTAAAAAAACGAATTTTGAAAAAACCCACTACAAACATTTAAAAGACCAGATTCACATTCACCTTGATGTCCTTTCTGAAAATAAAGAATAAAATGCATTTGTAAGAGGAATGTGTATTAGAAGGCAGGTACATCCGTTGTTCTTCCAAGTAGTCCTTTCTGAAATAACATATGCAGAATAATAATGTTAATTAAATCCAACCAAGTAGGGGGCATATAGTATTAAACAATGCAAAACAAAATGAACCCAAAGAGCAGCTGTAATCTGCATACTTCCTTCACAGTTCTGCAGGTATTTCCCCCCAAATAAATCTGTATTACAGAAGATCCTGTTGTATTCTTCGGCCTGTTATTATCTTGGGCCTTTATTTATTTTTAATGGCAATATTGAAATGCATAAGACTCTTATATAATATCATGGTAGTTATTTGAAACAATTTTGTCCTAGCCCATCTCTCTATGCAGGCAATTATTTAACATATAATAAGGGGCAGTTCTGATGGTTTCCCACAGATTTTGTAAAATGTATTTGAAATCTGGGTTTAGATAAGTTCCGTAGTATAGAAAAAGTAGCACAGTTTGAGTTGTATGCATCTGGAAAGTATAAACAGAAGGGACATGTAAGATCTCCAGCTGGGTCTGGGGATAGCCATGTTGTATTAGCTGATGTTTCAATGCCATTTTACATCATTATATTTTTAAGTGTTGCATATCAGATGGTTAAGCAATAATAGTTGACGGGTGTTTTCTTTATTGAAAAATGTAGCAATGTGCAGAATTTTTGGTAGTGGAACCTACCTGGGCAGAGTGCTTCAGAACATTAAAAGAGGAGCTGGTTGAAATAAAAATAGCTTTTAAAACTGAATATCATAGGCATGGAATGTTTGGCTTTAAATTGTCCAAGAGTGTGATTTTTCTTCCTATTTTTAAACGCAAAGGATTTTCAGTTACATATAAATTATAGGTTTCGATTAAAAACGTCACTTGAAAATATGGGGAAATGGTGTGGTAAGATTGTGTATGCACCCTTTTTTAGGGTTTGCAGCTAGCATTATAGGCTTGGTTTTCCTTTTAAAAGCTGCAAATTTACAAATTTGACAGAGCTTCAAAGAAACCTCTTCATATCTAAAGTTGCCATCATCTAAGAGATGTAAACCAATTAATTGTTCTGAATTATCACTATGACTCTTTCTTTCCAAGTATTTGACTAACCTTGAATTATTATTAACATCACTCTTTCCCAATGTTCTTTTTGTAAGAAAAAAGATGCAGAATCTCTCATGTTGTTAATCTTTTATTTTAAAAAAATTAGATAAAAATTCAATTAGATATTCAAATTTAATTGATTGTATTTATAGCAAAAAAAGGTGCCGGGACTGTGTTTCGATGTGTTCTATGACAAATAAGCACTGCTCTTTCCAAATTGAAATTTCCTTTCTTGGGTATGTCATAAGCAAGTGGCTTCTCAAACTCCAAAGTGACAAATTGTGAAAGAGTTAAAAAAAATTCCTAAAGCGAGCCAAAGACGTAAACTCAGATTATCCTTAGATGATGGATGTGCCTTTGTTGAAAGCCACATGCAATCTCTGTGTGAGCAATTGGGGGTTTTTTGGTGTGTGTCTTGTGTGTGTGTGTGAGAGAGAGAAGCAAGACTGCAGACAGTGTTATCTTGCAACCGTTTCTCCAGGTCTGGCATAGTTTTTAGTGCCCCAGGCTAGAGAAATCTCCCTACCATTCCAATGTAAAAAGATCATTTGTTTCCCTTCCTCTGCCTTGCTTCTCCTCTATCAGTGGTGGCGAACCTTTTAGACACTGAGTGCCCAAATGGCAACCCAAAAGTCACTTGTTTATCGCAAAGTGCCAACAGGGCAACAGCACCCCGTGGCCATTGGTGAACCCCCCCGCCCCGCATACAGCCTAAATAAGCTCGCTGCGGACCTTCCGGTTCTGCAGCTCACTGCGGCCTACCCCAGCTTTTGTGGCTCACTGTGAGCTACACTGTTTCCCCGAAAGTAAGACATCCTCCAAAAATAAGACCTACTTACAGTTTTGCCTCTCACGGAAATATAAGACATCCCCCGAAAATAAGACCTCCCCGATAATAAGGCCTCGTACTTCCGGTTCTGGACAGCCTTGGTGGAAAAATAAGACATCCCCTGAAAATAAGACCTAGCGCATCTTTGGGTTCAAAATTTAATATAAGACAGTGTCTTATTTTGGGGGAAACACAGTAGGCTCCCCTCCAACCTAATTCTCCTCTCTCACCTTCGCCACAGACTGCGCTACATTTTAGCCTCCCGCCTTTCTCCCAGACAGGAACGCTCCCACTGAGCTGCTGAGCAGAGGGGAGAATGATGTCAGACATGTGGAGGGAGAGGGGAGCCCCACATCCCTCTGGATTTCTAGTAAAGAAATCCCTGCTGGGGCGAAGGTGCGTGTGCCCACAGAGAGGGCGCACGCACCTTCGTGTGCCAATGGTTGCCACCAGTGTCCTGTACTATGGGAGATCTGTTGACTGCAAAGAGAACTTAGCAAATGTACTTCTTATCATAAAAACATGTGAATCCTAGCCTGGGTCTTCACTGACTTTCTCGCCCTTGTGTTCTGTTCCAGCAGGACTTATGAAAAGGACAGAAGGGCGGTAGTATAAGCAGACTATCGCTGAGGCAGGAAGAAGAGGAAAACATGGGTGGACCTGGGTTACTAGACTCTCTTAAAGCTGCCGCCATCTCTGTGGCTATCAACAGGCCTTATGGTAACAACACCCCAAAGTACCATGTTTTCCCGAAAATAAGACCTACTTACATTTTGCCTCTCGCTGCAATATAAGGCATCCCCTGAAAATAAGACCTCCCTGAAAATATCATTTTCGGGGAATGTCTTACTTTGAGGGAAACACGGTAGATCGCCCACCCCCACCCCCAAATAACACCAAACCCCCCCAGGGGGGCTCCTTACCAGATTGAGTGGGGTGCAGAGAAATGGGGTGGACTGAAAACTGCAGCGCTGCGAATTCGCGCGCTTGCAGCCAGCTGGGAAGCTTTTTGGAAGCACTTCGGGTAGCCGGGCGCCTCCCGGCTTTCTGCAAGCGCACAAATTCGGAGCATTGCAGTTTTCAGCCCACCCTGTTTCTCTGCACCCCGCTCAATCAGGTAAGGAGCCGCCCGGGTGGGGGAGGTGTTAGTTGGGGTTGGGGGTGGGCAATCTACTGTGTTTTCCCCAAAGTAAGGCATTCCCCGAAAATAAGACCTAGTGCTCCTTTGGGAACAAAAATTAATATAAGGCTGTCTTATTTTCGGGGAAACACGGTAGCTTTGAGCAGATTCCATGGATTGGTTCTAGGTCTGAATATATGAGAAAAGGAGACCAATTTTCATTACACCTCTCTTGCGCCCTTTTTTCTGAGTTAAATAGGTTTTACAGAGAAGACCTTCTAATCTGATCGTTTGGGATCCATGTTCCAAGTGTGGCCCACCTATAACTTCTATAAAAGTACCCATTCTGTTTTTCATCTCTGTTGTAATAACCCCTACTTTTTGCCTTTTCTATAATTGCTTTGCCTCACTTATTAACAATTTCTTCTCGCCAAGTTTTTGAGTTGGTCGGTTCGTGTCTGCTGCAAATTTTTCTAGATTACTATAAGAAAAATATTTCCCTACCGCCCTAAGAAACTATTAAAAAATATCAAAAGGGTTCTTCTGAATGGAGTAAATTAGCATTGCATTTCGCTCTGTGGTATTATTAAGATAGAAGCTTAAACCGGGGACGAGAAATCAGGCTGCTTTTGTCAGATCCTTTTCTCCTGTATTTGCAGAGAGCATCCAGTATTTTTTGAAAAAAGGAACGGTCAGCTTATACCATTAACCAGGTTTCTCGTCATGCTGCATTGAGTTCCTGTTTTTTAAGAAATCCAAATGAAATGGGTCAAATTGAAGCTACAGGAATTGCTATGTTTTATTTTCTTTTGTTGCGTTTTGGCCACAAATAGCCTCCTGTTTGTTGTAACTATGGAAACTTGAGAAGCGCCCTTTTTAAAGCTGCATATACAATAAAGGGCTTAAAAGTGTTGGTTGGATTATAGACTTCAGAATATGTTCAATCTTCTATCTATCTTTTGAAAAAGAACACGAGGGCAATGTGAATATTAACCGAGGGCTTTGGATAATCTCCCGTGACACTTGTGTCTTATGTGCCATCCAAAGGTCTCTGGCTCATGGCTCATGCAGTGGATTAAGGAAAACCATGCATATTCATGACATTGAATTGGGAAATTGCACAAGAAAAAAAGAAAGCTATAAACCCACTACAACATCCAAATTCCTTTATAAAGAAACTTGGCACATTTCCTTGGAGTAGACTAAAGAGAATAACATGAACAGATAAGCTATTCCCTATGTTTTCTATTGTCAGCATCTGTATTATTTCATAATATTACTTACAGGGCCCTTGAGTTAAGATTTCAGGCCTTCCAAATATTCAGAGGGTTTTTCTTCTTTATAATTACAGGATTATTATATTATATAATAATATAATATAATAATATTATTATGCAGAGGATTATTTGTATATCCTAGTTTATGCTGTATGATGGCAAAAGGTAGCATTTTGCAATTTCTGGCAAAATGATCATGCCTTTGGTGATTGTTATGGGAAAGGATCACTTCATGTATACCTAAAGCTGATTATAATCCAATTTTAAGTGTTATTGAAATAATATGCTCCTCTTTATGATGCTCATATTCATTTTAAAATGTGGGATATATAAATCCACGTGGGCAATACAAGCCTATATTACATATTAATGAGGGATTTGTCTATTATTATCTGTTTAATAATTATTAAAGTTATATAAGTAGAAATTCAGTGTGCAATAAATTACCTGTTTGATGTATACCTTATTAACTTGGCTAATGGTCTCTCATTTTTAAATTAAAGGTGATAGTACTAACTATTGTAAATATTATCAATAGCGACATTTTTTTTAAAAAAAAGTCCTAATGAAATTTCATTCTGAAAGCTTGTCCTTGAGCCAGTGAAATAATGTTGCTAGAATCAAAATATATGTGAGTCCAGAAGAGAATATTTGTAGCTCAGGGTTGAACTGTGAGTCCTTGGTACAGGACTTGTGCAGACATTATATTACCCATCAGTGCTGGGTAATGAAATGTTTGCAAAAAAAAAATAGCCAAGCTCAGAGAGAACCAGGAAACCTAAATTGGACTCTTTCCCCCATCTTGGATTTCAGTGATGACTGTTTCTTGGAAATCTGCCTCATCATCCAGTCTTTATTACAGTCATAGACCCTCCCAAAGAACTTTATTTAAAAACTCTTCCTCTTTGATTTGCTAAATAATCTACAGAGCTATTCTTAAGTTATGTTAGACATAACCACTGAAATAAGTTGACTTTTTATCAAGTGATTTCTCATCATTTCGATTTTTTTACTGTGTACTACATCCAATTAGCACTGGGTTTTTTAAATGCTTTTAAGGCGAACTGCATTCTTAATTTATTGAGAGAAATTGTGTTAACCTCTCACGACCAAATCAATGGCTCTTGTGCCACTTTAAAAATGACACATTTATTATTAGATAGAATTGTTGCTCAATATTAAACAAGTTTTAAGGTGCTAAAAAACCTATTTCTCTTTGTCCGGAAACAAGTTATGATGCTCTGTTCTTGGAATACAGTTGTTTGAGGGGAACAGAGACTATAAATAAATACCCTCATCCATTCAAAGATCGAACTTCGTGCTCACTTGGATTTGTCAGATTTACAGGCAGTATTAACTATCCACGTTCTCCAAAATTTCTGTAGGTTTTATTCTAATTTTTGTTGATATTCTTGCCCCATCTAGACTTAGACAGCCTTGTCTAAGTCCTCCTGCAGGCAAGTGGCCGTATGAAACTTAGTGAGAAGATATGGAGGATCCGGGTGAATTATGCATAGCTTTCTCCTTGATATGAAGCCACACGTAGCAAATAATTGTTGCCCTACAGGCACTGCGCTTTGTGAAACAGAATTCCTTTTTCTGTAGCTAGAGCAATTATTTTTCGTGACCTAACATTTCACTTGCAGCGTTTCCGTAAGTAGTTTTAATGGATATGCTCAGAAAATAGTTTCTATCGATGATAATGGAAATGATTAAACCTCTTGTGTAATGTTTGCCCTTAGACTTTGCTCGAAGGGAACCGTCGTGAAAGGATTGTTCAAGATATCTTTACTTCCTAGTATCTCGAGCAAATATGTCTTAATAATTAAATAAAAAAACACGTTTTACATATTTTATTTTACAGAAATGTGTTTCAAGGTAAAACTAAGCATTCGTAGAAAGTACAACCAATGAAATGATGCAGAGCAAGAGGAAAAAGTCGTTAAAATTTAAGGGGAAAACCACTTATCTATGTCTGAGTTTATTGTTCTGCAGCTGTGATCTTGCAGACATTTAAAGTAAATCGTGTTAGGTACAGTGATGTTTACATTTCAGTTGACATATATAGGATAGGGCCGTAAATCTCATTTCTGCGGTTCAGCCCGTTTCATTTAGAGACTCTGAAGTATCAGCATAAACTTTGACATCTTTCTAGTAGCTTGTTCTTAAACTGATCTTTTAAAGATACGGAAGAATTTCTGTTTCCTAAAGCTTTATTTTATGACTAGATATTTATAAATATATGATGTTGATCTTAGTTCTGCAATGCACCATTTCAGAGGTGGCCTGCCGCTCAGTTCAACCTCTAATCTTCTAAATTTTTTCCCCAATAAAAATGAATTGAAATAGTATAAATAGTTGAAATAAATAATAATAAATAAATCATACTACTTGCTTAATCGGTCCAGTTATGTTATGTTTTTTTCCCATACGCTTAAACGAAAGTGATCTTGCAGAGATTCCTTGACACTGTTGAACAGTTATAAGCCAGTGGGCGGTCTATGCCATTCATAACCTGACCGAGGAGAACGAGAAGAACCAGGAGTTCATTGCTCAAATCGAGCAGCAAGGACCGGCGGACAACACAGTCCTCGAGAGGCTGGGGCTGAAAATCGAGTCGAGAGATCAGAAACTGGTTTTAAAATCTGCGAAACAGACGCCGAATGCATAAGTTGCTACCTGCGAAAAAGACTTTTCTCCTCCCATAAAAGGAGATATATTTTGTTCTAGGTGTGAGCTCAATAAAAGACCACGTGAACTTTTAAGTGATGTTGTTTTTTTAAAAAGAAAGAAAAGAAAAGCCAAAAGGAATCCATTGGTGTTATGGGAATCCTGGGAGTCAAGACAAGTAATTTGTTACTGAAACTATTTATTTGCAACTGTAGGTTTTTACAAGTGTTCACAGCTTCCATCGTGCTAGTTTTCTATAATCAAGATTCTACTGGCAACACAATACAATTTGTGATCCATGTGCTTGCAGCCGCATAACCACGCTCTTACCTTCTTTGCCTTCCTTTCCCCTCTTCCCTCTTCTCAAATTAATCCTACATTGGTTAAGCCCCACTGTGCTTCTGATGAAGGGAGCTGCAACTCTCTAAGGCTTAGTTTAGTTTAGTTTAGTTTAGTTTAGTTTTATTTATACCCTGCCCTTCTCCCGAAGGACTCAGGGCGGCTGACAGGCCAAAGAAAACACAATACAATACAGGGCAATGAAAGCACATTAAAAACGTTAAATCTGGCCTAATTAAGAAGATGGGGAAAACAATGAAATAGCTTCCATCCAAATCATAAAATTTACTAAAATATTTTTTAAAAACCCATCTAAAACCCCAAAATTAAAAACAGAACGAGGGCACAGCTAGGTCAGACCCACCTGATGAAATAAATGGGTCTTCAGGGTGCGGCGGAAGGTCCGAAGGTCAGGGATAGTACGAATTAAAAGGCTTCTACCTTTTAATTAAACGTGCTAACCATAGAATTTGCTATCAGGCTCCTTCTGAACTTTGACTGCAAGAGACTAACTCAGCCTTTCCCCCTACAATACCCGCCAACTGAGAAATACTGACACAAATGAAGATCTCTTCATCCTTTTCAGGGTGAACAGCTACACAGTAAATGAAAATGGTACCGGATCTCTAACTGTTCGCGGCCCATATTTAAGTATTTGCTTTGAAGAAAGTATTTGCATTGAACTCCCATGTAAGCTTCCCGCGGACGCCTTTTCTGAGGAGTGGGAGATCCCACGTGCCCAAAAGGCAGGCTTCCTTCCCTTTGCTCCCATTCTGTAAGAGGCTTGGAAACAGAAACGAAGGCTCTTCCCTCGTGGATTTTTTTCCCCGTGGCCATTTAGACGTGTCTAAAAAGCTGCCGCCTCGAAGGGATGAAATGTTTCCTGGCTCGTTTCTCAGCGCTTGTTTTGACAAATGCCTGCCCTACAAAAATGCAAAGCGCTTCGATGTTTTTAAGGCAGAATAGCAATAAGCACCACTTGCATTTGCGGCACATTATCTTTTCCGAAGGGAATCCAGTACTGGAACTGCGTTGCGGCAGGCAGGCAACAGGGTGGCCTTATCTGTTTTCAGAGAAGTGGATGCTTGTTTGGATTTTATTAGTTTCCTTGGCAAGGAAGCCCACTTCCCCTTCTCTTAATTTTTTGCTTCTCATGGGCTGTTTCTGAACTCTGGAAGCCTTAAGTGGTAGTTTCTCACTGTGATTAATTCTACCCATTTCTTTTCGCCCCCTGCCTTTCCAAAACATTGACAAAACCCATTTCCAGTTAATTAATTCAAGAGAGCTAGAAGAATGGAAGCCGTCCCCCTCTTCTTTTGGATACCCTTCTGCATTGTTACCGAACTCGAGCACTTCGGAAGGAGGGTGGTTGTGGAAATGAATTGGGGGGGCGGGGGGGTAGCAGTCAATTAACTTCCCATGCCCCAATCTTCTTGCCTCTAGTTTTTTGTTCTATTTTGTTTTGTTTT